>JAYKKI010000001.1:61095000-61240000 GCA_039881145.1 Druceiella hillmani
GTTTGAAACGATAACTCCCATTTACATTTCTGAAAAAAATATCATTGAGTTAATTCATTAAAAAATTTAATTGAATAAGGGACTGTGTGTATGTGTGTGTGATTGTGTGTGAGCGTGCGTGCATTTGCGTGCGTGCGCGCGTGCGTGTGTGTGTGTGTGTTATTTTCACATTAAAGAGTTGAATAAAAATCATCAAATTGTTAGACGGCAGAAACCTAATTTTTAATGGAGTTTATTTAGGGGTAAATCACTAAGTTATAATGAGGGTCAGTGAATACAAAATTTAAACTCGTTTATAGACTATTCACTTCTTTAACATAAATAAAAATGAATGTGTCTTGCAATATTTAGTAACAGCTAACTATCTACCATGTTACCGGTAGAAATGAAGAGTTCATGATATTATCAATCGCTAAAAACTCATATAAATGTAATGATTGAAAACCGACAAATAGGTACATTTATCAATTTTACTGTTATTTTATCACCTAAAAATATGGCTGTTAGATAATTTATGTTATCGAAAAACTCAATATACAAATAATAAGCAGGTATAATATTGGCTACTTATTGCCGATATATGTAGCTAATTCATTCCTATGCATTTAATAATTTATGAAATATTAGAAACAAATAGAGAATAATAAAATTAGGGCGCAATGATTTTAGAAATGGTGTGGAATATGTTTTGCTTATAATTTGAAAGTCACAAAGGAATAAACGTTCATACATGCCATTCACATATTTAACTCGTATAATAAGTTGGCAGTTTAAATTAATGAATTCGTATTATTTTGATTAAACAGATGCCCCAAAACAGTTCAAACACTTAAGCCATAGCATCATGATAAAGATAAAATTCGAAAGCGTGAGTAGAATTCGCCCTTCGAGGATTCCATACCCAGAACATCATAAATTGCATTGATAAAATTATAATAACCTGTATATTAAACATATCTACATGATTCTGGTTTTGAAATTAAAAAATTGTTCTGATGGTGCATGTTTCGGTTTATTGGGACGTAAGCCATTATATTTAATTTTTTTTCCTCACTGTTTTCGGGAACTTTCCATATCTCAATACTAAATTGTTGACCAGTTTGCGGAATTCTTTTCGCTACAGTCGTTGGAAGTTTATATATTTTTTATGAATTTACTGTTGCTCGCTATTATTTGTTTGAATGATCGTAATCACCGGTATGCAAAATATTCGTATGACGCAAATTTATCTTTATTATCGTTAGCTTAATTGTGATTGCGGTTACAAACTTTCCTCTTTCAAGTAAATTTTTGTTAATATTTTTTGCGAACGAGATTGTAACTTTTACCTAATTTATTCGTCTTTTATTTCCATTCAACGTTATTTATTAAAACATTTTTTGAAAAATTTTCAGGCATTACGATGCAAGTCTTGTATTTATTTTAATTCAAATTTTGGCACGGTTTAAATGACCAGCATCATAGAAGCTATTTGAGTAACTATATCTTATTTTGTGCTATCAGTTATTTTCAGTTACTTTGTGCTATCTACCAATGATTTGCTATTGTTGATATTAACACAATCAGTGTAAATAGATCGGCTGTTATTATTTGATCTATTTGTCAAGAAATGGCGCTATTAAATAGTTGAATTATTGTCGATTTCTCATCTTTAAACTTCAAACGCTATCATTTGCTGAAAATGTTTTAGCACATCAATGGTTCATCATTTCATGTTCCTGGTAGATTGAAATTCATTCTCACGTTTGTCATTTCTAAAATTTCATAATTTATTATTATTTCTGTAAAGGGCCATATTTACTAGAAGGTAATTTTTGTTTTGTAATTAATGTTTTTTGTTAAATAGAAATATCATACTTTCACTTAAAAGTTAAGTATACAAACATAAAAATCTTAGAGGATATTAAATTTGCTTTAAAAGTGTAAAGGAACTGGGACTGGAAGGGCTGTCATATCAAGAAACAATACTAAAGCAGTTACGTACATCCTAAAAAGTTTTATTTTTTGTTCGACTCTATGCCAAATCTACACAAAATTACATAGATACGTAATAAAAAATACGTACATATGTAATAAAGAAATCCAAAGTAAGGTTCATAAATGTTTTTTTGCTCTCTTTATTTTTTTGGACTTGACACTGGCTTCCTAAATTTAACCGATAAGTTTTAGAAAAAGGAGTTTGTTTTATTCTTATTACAGTATCTGGGGCAAATAATAATTAATTTTCACTGCTTCAATATAACATTTCTTTTTGAAGTAGACTTTTTTCATGTTTAATTTATTTTATGATTTTTAGTGGTTTTGAAGATTTATATACATACATGTGTAAATTTGGGTAGGTATGCTAAATGCATCGTCTTTATAAAGAAAGGAATCTTTCCTTCCTCCATGTGGAGTGGTCATATGCTTTCACAAATAAGACTACAGGAATAGAATCCAAAAAAAATAAAAAGTCGTTGATAGAAGTCTATATAGTATCATACCTCATTACTGTTATTAGTCAAAATATGCGTAGTGAAATAAATATTTTCAATGACGAATGATGTGCTATTAACCACTTCAGAATTACATTATATATTTCGCGTCAAGCGTTTCATCAGATATTGACTAGATATTTATGGGGCCAAAATTGAGTATATTCCTTTTAAAAAAATTATTAAAGTCGGTTCATGAATATCAGAGTTAAGCTCAAATATACATATTTTTTGTATGTGCTAAAAAAATTATTTTCTTGAATTATCTATAAAATCTCCTTTTTTTTGAAATCTGTTAAATATGAGACAAAATTATTACATTTTCCTTCTTTTTTATAATTTTATCCAAAGTTTATGAACATGTAATACGATACATCATTATATTATTTTTAATCGTAACGAGTAGGTAAGGGCTAACAAACAATACCACCCCCACCTTCCTTAATAATATAAACATATCCTTGTCAATTCATTTTTGCCAATTCTCGTATATTAAACCAATTTATCACAATTTTTTTAATGTTAGTGCTTAATGACTTTGTCCGTTATATAACTTTATGTTCTTTTCCAATAACCTTATTTGTATTATCATAATTTAATCGACTTCCTTAAGTAAACCGACTTCGTAAGTTATTTAAAAATCTATTAAAATATAAATTACTGTGGTTACTAAAAAAATGATTTTGAAATCTAAATTTTACACGAAATTAAAAATATAGCCATCGTCTTTATGTATAACTGACCACATACTACCTGATAATATTCTTTGAACATAAAATTTTATAATTAGATTAAAACAGAAACGGCAAGATTTTTTGAAGTCTCCAACATTGATGGTTTTGTTATTATATCCATTTCACTTGAAGGATTAGTGATAATGGTCGTCAACCGAACACACTCTCACCTATTTAATCTTATAATAAAATATTCGGCTATTTTCGACAATATTTCTAGAAAAGACACAAATTCATGGCTTGGAAATTATAAGCCAATCCAAAGTTTCATTTTAAAATGATGCGATTCTTTTTATACACAAGTTAATAACATTTTGAATATTCCCCAAATGTAAAGTGTCTAAAACTTAAGAGCTTTGCCTTACATATAAAATGGGCACGTAATTCACGCAGATCATATGAAGAACTTTTATTCTTTTTTTCAAATGTCAAGCATTACAGTAAACAAAATATGCCTAGATATTTATATATAATATAATAGTAGGGGGGATAAATCGAAAAATAATTAAATGGTTGTTTTTGTAGGTACGTATTTGGCTAAGTAATTCAATTTTTATCTCTACCCTTTGAACGAGTCTGCGATGTTTGGTCGGCTAATTACGCTGGCATAAGTCAGCCAGAGCAGTTATTAGTAAGGACAGATCTGTGTGAATTATTAATAATGAAACTTCCTAATTATTTAATATAGTAAAAAATTAAGTACTTAAAAATAAATATTGAAATAATAATAAATAAAAATGTGGTTATCAACATTTCCAAAATATTAAGTTTAATACGTTTATTTTATTCAGTAAGATAAATAAGAATGAACATTTTTTTCTTTGTTAAGTTTGGATAATTTCATTCTTTAATTTATGTCGATAGATTTAAGTTATTTTCGAAATAAGTCTACTATTATAAAGACACAAGGATTAATTAAATATTATTTCATATATTTAAAAGTATCTTTCGTTATTGGAAAAATGTTGTGTAAAAAATAATTAGAATTGCAATTAGTATACCGTTTTACAGTATTTTATGGAATTTACTTCAAAAGCAATAATCAATTAATTTATAAATCAATGTCAGTTTATATAAGAGTTAAGTGTAGGCAAAAAACTTGTTTTCTGCAAGCTAAATTCGAACTACGAAGGTACGGGCCAATTTAAAAATTTAAAAACATTTGAGGGTATGTAGTACTTCTATTAAACTATTTACAAATATTATTTTTATTATTTTACACCATATAAACATTTCGCATAGTATATCTTTCACAGATATAAATTTATCGTTATTTTATAAAAACCTAGAGATTTAGTATCATCCATGTAATTTTGCGGAGTCGCATAGTTTTTTGTGGATGTGGTGGCAATATTTGTCGAAATATCTTATACGAAATTTATAAAACATATCTTTCGAATACTTACCATATACTCGAAATAAAAAACCTCGATCTAAGTACTCGAAAAAAAAAAAATTGGTGACCTAATTTGGCACCTAAAATGGCTATACAAATATTTTTTATTTATAATTGAGATATATGCGGGTCACTAAACCGTTTATATCTCAAAAATATGCTAAATATCAAGTATCTACGTAAATGTTTTAATAACTTTTGAAATAGATAGACGGACGGAACGTGATGATTTTAGGAGAGAACCCTTATTTTTCTGGCAATGTACAGAAACTTTAAAATCTAAATTTTTATGCCATTTAATCTTTAAACTTTTCGATTCCTAATCCTTCTGACTGGTAGTTTAAGAATTCAGAAGATTGGTCTCGAATTTTAATGATTTCTTAGATAGAACTATTTTTGAGTAAAATATGTTGAATTTTTTTCGTTAGAACAAACTTACAGATAATTTCAATATCTTAAGAGTCCCATATATTCTTATCTATTTACTTTAACATTGCAATGTCCAAAAAATATCTAAAACGTGATTTTGTTAAAAATTTCCTACTTTCATACTTTATATGTCAAGGCTTACTTATCAAACAAAATTCAAAGCACGAGATTTTAAAATATCAAATTTTTGTCTTAGTTTAATAAATGTGTCGGTGAAAAGGCTATATTGAATATTTGTTTACATGACACAGGGAAGTGTCAGAATATCAAGTGTGTAGACGTGTAGTATTTTTACATCTTAGGCCGACATATAGTTCTTATGTTAAATAATACTAGTTAATATATTTCAGAAAAAATAAAGGAGAAAGTATTTAAAATATGGCTGTTTTGACTTAAATATTATTTAAAATAGAAATAATTGTGTTATAAAAGTAGAAGATAAAAAAATATTTACATATTTAAAAATAATGAGCTACGTTTGATGAAAGAAACACGCTAGATTCATTAAATTTCTCCATGAGCGTAAATAAAATCATATTTAAAATTAACTTATAAGGAAAATGGAAAAATTCTAGTTGTGGTACTCTCGAGTGACGATGGCACGACCGCGGAGCGATGCTGCCTGCTATTTGTGCGCGAGGACTCGTGTCATTCCATATTTTCCGTGAGATGGATACATATTACATTACGTTTTCTATGGATACATAGTATATTACCTCCTCTCAACAATATGGCTTCTAATACGGATCCCTGCAAAACTTTAACTTTTCAAAGGATGACTAGAAAGCTAGACATCTAGCTTTATCGTCTGCTTTTTACATTGGAGCGATTTGTACTGATTTGACGATGTGAATATTACTGTCAATTATTTCTACAACCGAGTCTACTCTTGCATCAACTGATGTATTCCCGAAAAGACCAAAATCCAAAAGCCTTCTAAGATATAGTGCCGAATCTAGAATAGTTAGTAGATAATTGCTCTCGTCATACGTAAATATTATTTTTATCGCCGTTGGATAAAACAACGATTAACTAGTGACTAAGAGATTTTCATAACGATCCCAGCTATTATCGCATATTATGTAAATAATATTATTTAAAATGTGGAATTTAATTTAAAAAAACAACTAGTTTTTATTATATATTAGGGCCCAGGAGCTACTTGCTGCACTCACGAAGTTGCTTCGTATGATGGGGAAGTAGTCCGCGGTCCAGCAGCGGCAATAGCTTTCACCGTTAATTTTCTGTGGGTATACAAACTGAAAATTCCGGGACTAGTGCGTCTTAACAGCGATATCTTGCTATCGTACCGCAGTCGACAGTAATGTCAAGAGGTCAATTTGGCCCGATGCCATGCTGGAGTACAATTTAAAACTTGCGCTGATTTTTATAAAATATTTGAAGTATATATTTAAAGTTTTGCTAACAACTAGCAAATATCCCATTCGTTAGAAAACTACCCGGGTAACATTTATAACTAAGGGTGGCATGGCGTGAAACAAGATTAATTCCGGATCAATTGCTACTCCATCTGCGACGGTTAAATAAGCGATTTTAATTTACATCGTAACATCCATTCATGCCACAGAGGTCAAATTTCTGATGAACAGCATGGGTTTCTTGTCGGACACTTTGTAGTCATGAAACTTGCATAATTTTTGACTATGTCTTGTATCATGTTGCTCTGGGATTTTAAGTAGATGTCGCATATTTTGATTACTAGAAAGCTTTAAATCCTATACACAACGATATCTTACTAAATCGCCTTGGCGAGCAGAGGTCTTCGTTTTACTTTTACGACTATTCTTTTCGGACGTTGCGGGTAGAAAGCAATATGCATGAGTTGGTAATTTTATATCCAAGACTTACTTCACCCGACTGAGTATGAGCCAGGGTTTAAATCTCGGTCCTCTACTTTTCACTATTCTGATATACAATATTGGGCGAACGTTGAAGGCTGTGCATTGTTTGCTATTTGTAGACGACATGAAACTTTTTCACAACCATCGAAGATACAGCAGAAGCTAATTGTTGCAGCGTGATATTAGTTGCAACGATTGCAGCAACGGCTTACGGCTTAACGAAAACAATTGTTCAATAGTGAATTAAATTATAGCTGTGTAAACGCTCCTAATGTATACGAATATACGGCAAGCACTGCATTGTCTGGACGAAACCGCTGATTTGGAGTCAGATTTGATTCGAGATTAATGTTTCGTGGGCATATGGCAAATGTAGTAAAAAAATCATTTTAGAAACATGGAATCGCGTTTCACAATTCAAAAGGTTTTTCAATGCTTGTCATGCATGTCTGCATCCTTCATTAGTGCAAAGGCGAATATAATCTTGCTCCAATTTTAGGAGCTCATATGAAGCCAAGTACGGCTTGATATTTCAGACATTTAAAAATTGTTACTCCACTATAAAGAGAATCATTAACTTTCAATACATTTTGTTGATTAGCAGAGTTCGAATGTTTCTTGCTTTTCCTTAATCATAAACATTTGAAGTTTCCGCTTATACTTGTATATAAATAAATGAAAACTAAGAAATTCGTGTCAATTCTCATCGATATCCAAATAATTTCTTTCTTCTCCTCCTGCACTTTGTTTAAACTCGTTTTTTTTAACAATTTTTGTCGAAATAAAGTTTACTATAAACACAAATACTCGCATTTTAAGTTACCAATCCTTTACGCTATTTTATCACTTTACTAACTTTTTATCAGATATACAATAATAACGCTAGTAATGCCAAGTACTATATATATATATATATATATATAAATATATATATGTGTGTGTGTGTGTGCGCGCGCATGTGCGTGCGTGCATGTGTTTGTATGTATATAAAAATAAAGTCACGAAACCTATTTACTCGCTTCTATTATTGACAGAAGATATTCGACATATAAAAATAAAAATATTTTACCAAGCTACCAATATTTTTCTCTATTGACGGTTTGTCGTCTGCAGATTGTAACAAAAAGCAAACGGGTGGGTGTTATTAAGCTTGACGCTTGTAAATCTTCTCGCAGACGCTTTGTAAATAAATCAACTGTTTCACCTGGAATAGATATATAGAGCATTCCTTTTGTTTAGTGTAGTGATGTGGTTAATGTGGTGTTTATTTTATCTTCTTGTGTCATATTTATGAGTCTCAATTCTGTATAGAAAAGAAAGGAAATTTTATATTTTTACAAAAATATACTGCGTTCACCATTTCTTTCCAGAATTACCTAAAATTCATTTAACAAGAAATAATCTATTTTTTACAAGATTTAACCATTTCATAAACAGTTTTTCCTAAATTCTGATCTAATCTATATAGTTTTAAAATTAAATCGCTCGTTTTAGAGACTTTGAATATCATATGGAAATATAATTATTTCGAATAAATTTCACATGAATATCATGGTCACAAGTACGGTAATATAAATCATCCCTCGAGCTTTTCAAAAAATAGAGACTATAATATTTCTGTCGAATACAGAAAACGAAATTGTTCACTCTAAATAAAAAAAAATTCTCTTTGCTTTTAAATTGAAAAAAAACAATGACGCATTTTTAAAAATATTCTATCGTTGATCACAAAAAATCACACTCTGTTACAGTCATGATCAATATTACGTCTGTGACTCAATATTAGGAAGTACAAGATTTATCTTTTTAACAAATGGAAGATAAAATTTGTAACTGCAATGTCTTTTTTGAGTTACAAAGAATGGAACCCTAGTATATAGGAAATTGTTAGAAAATAGGATAGGAAAGTTATCATACCCTCTCATGTACATATATTGTAAGGACATTTTTTATACACGCTCAATAATAAAGCTGTAATTTGTTTCGTATTGGTTCCAAATGGTGGAGCCGGATTCTAATCGGTTTTGTGTTAATGAATTTAACAGCAGGCAAATTGATGACATGCATTGAAAATCTTTTATATTATACAACTCGAATACAAGTTTCTGAAACTATACTTTAGCTACATTTCCATGTGCCCATGAAACTTCAGTCACGTATCAAATCTGACTTCCAAAATAAAGACTTAGTCCAGACGATGCAGTGGGATATTTGCCTTTAATACGAACATGTGCATGGCTATAACTCACTGTTGAACATTTCTTTGTATTCAATCATAAGCTAATTACTGTGCTCTCCACAATGATGGTGCTTATGCCACGCTTCAACCGTTTGCTGTCTGCCGTATCCTAGATGAATACAAAAGAGTTTCATGTCGTCCGTGAATTACAAACGACACATAGTTTTCACCGCGCAACCAATATCTTTAACCAGAATAGTGAAAATTAGAGATCCACGATTCGAAATCTGGCTCACTCCCGATCATGAAAATAAGTCTCGGATTTAAAGTTACCCACTCGTACAAATTTATTTTTATTCGCATATTTTTGTGCTACATCCGCCATATGCCCACAAAAAGTCGATTGCGAGTCCAATCTGACTTTCAAATTATTGACCTTATCCGGACACCGTCGTGGTGTCCGGATGACCATTTATTCATATTTAATAGCAGCTTGTGTAAATTAATAATTCATTATTAAATATGTTTTGATAAAGCCGTAAGCCGCTTGCTGCGCACCACTCAACGATCCATTGATGTAACTTTGCAGTCATTCGCCAACGGCTGCATCCTTGATAGGTTTAAAAAGTAACGCATCCTCCATGACGACGCGCAGTTTTTAATGCGAAAAAATGTTATTAATCAAAATAATAAATAACAGAGTGACGAGACTCTGGAAAACAGAGAGGTTATATGAAGTGAAGCTAAATTGTCGTATCGAAATGAATACACATAAAAACTATAAGGTCACTTTCGTAAGGTGAGAATACGTTGCAATAATACCTGGTTAAATACAAGTAGAACTTGCATAAATCATATAATATAACTTATCGTATGGTTATTCGTATGAGTAAAATTTCTATCAAAAAAATAGAGAGGTATCGCATGAAGATAATGGGACTAAGGTTTGAAGTAATTTGGTGAGATAAATACGCAGGCAAGAGCAAGGTTGTGTATTCCGGGAGACCTAAGCAGAGGTTAAAAGAAAGAATGTTAGATTTCTCGAAGGGTCAGATAAGGACTTCTGGTGTGGCAAATATTTCTAATGGAATAATTCTAGCTCATTTTGAAGGGAACATCAGGGCGATTGAAGTGGAAAATTGTTTTCTGAGTAGAGATTTTGTAAGATGTAATGAAACTTCTAAACTTCTCTGAATGACATCGTAAGTAAAATCAGGCCAAAAGATGTTATAATTCTTATGAGTGGCCTGAATGTTAATGGACAACGAAGAACCTTGAACAGGTTGACAAGTATAAGACCAAGAACTAAAAGCAAGAAATCCAGGTAATGAAAGCTGAAAATCTAAGATGTTGGAGAGAATATTTCCGTCTTAAATTATATGGCAAACCAAGTTGATGAAGAGAGAGGAGTGTTGAAGTAAAGTTGGTTATAAATCAAAATAAAAGTGAAAAATCCACTGCTTTAGACCAGAACTCGTCAACGTTGGCGTTAATCTATCAATTTACACCTTACGTAATCTTTTTTATGAAGGTATCGAGAGAGAAGAAGACGCCTGTGGAATGAAAGCAAAGACTTATTGTTATCGTTAATGGTGCAATTGTAACAACTACAGAGGGTCAACTTATTCTTAATCTCAAGCAAGGCGTTCAGCAGGATTAAACTGCGTCGCATCAAAATCTCATTGAGAAAAAAAACTTCGACAGGAGTAGGCCCACTTGCAGAAATATCGCAACTGTGTTCATATGACCTGTACTCTATTAGTGGAATTCAATAGTTTACATCTTTTTAGTCGATTTTTAGAAAACATTTGATTCGGTTGAGAGAAGTCTATTGGGTCTAAGTACAACATTCCTTTCTACGTAAGTATAATTAATTTCCTTAAAAGATGATAAATTTAAAATTTGAAGAAATTTTAACAATATACAGGAATGCTAAAATGTTTGAATAAAGAAAAATTATCATCCGTCTTTGAGGATAAATGTGGAGTTCGATAAATTGGGTTCTGTCGCCGATTGTTTTCATCTTCCTCATTAATGAGATGTTCAGACAAATTTCAACAGGAAGCCCCAGATGTGATAGATTAGAAGATCTCAACTATGGTGAAAACATTTATCTGCTTAGCCACATCCCCTAAAATGTGAAGAAGAAGCTTGAAGAACTGCAAGTTAAGATGTTGCAATTAGAGTTGAAGGTAAATTACAACATGACCCGGGAGATACACTTGCTTTAGACAGTCAAGAATATTTTGAGCTTAACAGGCGGCAGCTTACTTGCAAGATTTGTGTAAAAACGTTCGTCAACGGGTATCCACGTCGATTTGTCTACATTATACGGTTAAGGAACATTTAATACTTGAGTACGTCTTGGAAAAAAGTGGAGGTGAATTGAATATAAGTTTAGGAAACCAAATGAAGTAATCGAGACGATTGTACAAGCATGGAAAAATTGGGGCAGATCTTGATGAAATTGGAGGAAATATGTTGTCACGTAAGCATAAGTTATTGGTTTGATACGGAGATAGCTATGGAAGGTAGTTAAAACTGGGTTAACTGGGAAAAGGGTTTCCATGAACCTTTTGCTCTTACAGAAGACGCACTTCTATAGGCGCGTTATGAAAAAAATATGAGAGTGAAATTTATGATGCGGGCATGCGCACGTATTATATAACAAAACTCGATAGATGCCACAAAAATCGACAGGGTGAAGTTGTTTACTAAACATATATTTACATACATATAGTCACTGATACCATATTCATATTAGTTATTGAGGTATTTGTAAATCCACAACACGTGATTTACATTGATACAAACCCAAGCTATACCTATACTTTTAAATAATATTTTCTAGTAATTCAAATATAATAGTGGTCCACATAATAAAAATAACATTTATTTTTTGTGAATATTCGTAATAAAAATAGTGCTTACAAGCTCTTTAAAATATATTTTAAGTACATTTCTCTAAGTGAAGTTAAGTTTCGGTATGTATTTATTTGCATTGTGAACTATAAATTATTACTTTGTCATTTATTTAACATTTACAATTAAAAATTATAATAAATTTTCAGCGTATTCATTTATTTTCATTATTGATTAAAGTTTAGTCAGATTGTATTGGTAAATTCTATAATTCATTATAAATACATGTTTATATTAAATTGAATGCTGGGTATTCATGTAAATTTATCATTATAATATAATAAATTTATTTATTATAATAATAAATTTTATTAAAAAATTAATTTAATAAAAACAATTAAATGAAAATAAGAAATAAAACTAATATTGTTATTTTTAAAAATTATATTATTAATATTAAAATTATTAGAAACTTGATTGAATTTAGATTTTACCAACCGTATTTATAATCACGCTCCAGTCCTTTTATTATTTTATTTCAACTATGTATTATGCCAAAGAAGTAAAAGTTCTAACGCGCGTACATAAGTGCACGCACAATTTTATGTTTATTAAATTAGTGACGAGTATTAACATTACTTTACACTAGGCAGACATACTGCTTAGTACATACTCTATGAACCAGCGTCTACATAAACTATGACGCTATCGTTTTCTGTAACTTGAGCTGTTAAGTGCAATTCCTCGCCCCACGCCACATCGAAAGCCGCAGGATGCCTACTGTATAGCAATACGCTCGTCCTCCACCCACTTACTAACGTTAGCATGTGGCGTCGTTTTTATTAGTATTATTGTTATAATATCGTATGATTAAGCAATGAGCCAAAACTAAAAGAAAGGTTTGTCCCATTATAATTAGAAAAACATAGAATTAGAAATTAATGTTTTATCTTTTACTTGTGCTATGGTTCCATAATTTGTAAAAAATTTGAAAACTCTAGGTAAAATAGCAAGTACTCTTAAATTTTTGATGAGACTATGTGAGTTAGTTATCAAAATAAGTGATATGAAAAGGCTGCAACTTTTTACTGATTTAAGTTATAATCCTAAACTGTTGTCAACGCCTGTGGAGTCGTAAACATTCTATATATTTTCAACTGAGGATTATTTGGCCTGTGGAGTCGTGGACAATTTAAATATCCCTAGCCATCTTGGAGTAAAAAGTTCTTGAAAGAAAAAAAATAGACAGACTAGGAAGTGACCTTACTAGAGATATATTTTGTCATTCTAATATATGGGACCTTAAAAAAAATAATGTTTCATTTTGTCTTTAAATATTCTCAAACAAAAATTCGTATATAATAAACTTGATAATGTTGTAAACAAATTCGTATATAATATGCTTGTTATTTACTTATGTAACGTTACTCTGTTAAAAAAATATATTAAAATGATACTTAAAATTACAATATAAGAATTCAAAATAAGCCTTAAATAAGGGCTACATTGTAGTACACAGAATTCTCAAATAAATTATTTATATCTTTTGCATTAAGAATCATTTACTTGAACCAAAAATACGTTTAAAAAATTTAAGTTTATAGTCTGGGATGGCCAAGTAATCATTATAGTTTTTCTTTTTTTGATGTTTCAAAAAATACATTTTGTACATTTATTACATGCTTTGGGGTCATTATATTTAATAATACAGCTCATTCCCATACAGTCGCATTTTTTAGTTCAAAATAATTTTTTTCAAGAAATTATTGCATGCATGTTTGTTTACAATTCTATCAATTTTACTACATCTTCTAATTTTATGCGACTAGAAATAACCGATATTATCAGCAAGTTTTTCTTTCCTTGACTACGTTTTATTGCTGAAAGGACGGATTCATATTTATATAAAACTGTAAGTATTTTTTTCAATAATCTATATAATTTACCAAACTATGAATTTGTCTTCCTTCCTCACTATTACTTCAGTTATTTTTTTGTCGTTTATGCATATAAGTAAACTCTTTGATGTTTCTAAATATTTTATATGGTAAAATCACACCTTCGATCTCCTCTTTAGCATTTTCTACGTATGCAAAAAATGTGATCGAATGAAATGAACTTCAAGACATTTTTAATTATAACTAATTTATCACAAATAATTTTTGTATTTTAACGTCTATTATATTTTCAGCAAAATACTTACTTGGGTAATTCCGTTATCGCATGTTACAAATGAATAAAATGTGGCCAATAAAACAAACACCTTAAACAAATATTTCATCATCAGAAAATATTAAATTTATAGATCGAACTGTGTTACACCACCGTTATATCAGCAATTTCAAAATAAGTCTAATTAGCCATTTGGTATTTGATTGGTTATTAATATACGTATAAATTCCATGGTTTAAGAATATATTTTGAAGGGTAGTTTGTATTTTAGTTTATACGGGTCAATAAATAAACCATTTCTTTTCAACAATAAGTAAAAACAAGTTTATACTCATATAGTAATCCACACTAAATTGTTATTTTATTCGTCTTATCTTTAAAAATTTATGTCTGGGCCTTGGAAACTTACTAACCTTTTTAATTCCATTATAAAATTAAAATAAATTTTGTATAGTATTATCCACTGCAAATTAATTTAATTTTTCCATTCAATGAAAAAAATCCTCCTTGTCGAATTTAAATTTTACAAGTTTTGATAAAACTCTATCCGAACATGTTTTATTATGTGTCCGTGCACGATTTTCTTTAATTTAATATAAAAGTCAACACGATAGCCCGTCGAACGGACGATATCTCTTTTGGCGAAAATAATAAAAAATCGTGGCTGCGAGAAGGATGTATCAGGATTTTTAACTAGACCGAGGAAAACAGCTCATTTTTAAATTTAATAACATATGTAATATTGCATATATAGATAAATATAAACATGACTAGACATTACGCCTGACTTCGCCTTAATAAAAAAATATTAAATATCAAATTTGATATTCCGTATGTGGTATTTTGTAGTTATTGGAATCATGTAGTAAAAATACATTTAGAAGAAATTATAATGATACTAATATTTGGAAGTTCGATACTATGGACAATGTCAGTAGGCGCATACGTCCGTCAACGATGAGTGCCTCTCCTCCTCGCCTTGCCGCGCCCCGCTGACATTGCCTAAGTTTACAATACCCTGAGTGTCTAGATATACTATGCGTATAGTACACTTAACTCAGGCAATGATCTACAGATATGTCATTAATGCTTTAAAAGTGGCGAATGATTAGAGTTGAGATGTACCATAATTGTCTATGAGTTAGAACCGATATACATAATTTTTAAGAAATTGAATAAATATAATGCCAATTCTTGTAATAAATTAACCGATTTTAATGTTAGTGTTACCAAGTATAAGCACAAAAAATTTATGTCTTAGTTATAAGAAAAACAATAGTGGGTTAATGCATATTGTTTTGAATCTTAGGACCTCCACTAAAGGGTATATTTTTATGAATGCTGGTTTAATAACTTGGTTATAACAGAAACGATAATAATCTAAATCTTTTTATAATAGAGGCAAAATTTATAGATTTTATGGGAAGCAGCAAAAGTTTTATTTTATATGAAACAATTTTTTAAAGATATTGGAGAAACTGAGACGTTTGATACGTTTGTGCATAGATAACGAAATTACTATTAAATTCATACATCGTTCATTTTCGAAAACAACGTGTGACTCTACTTGCTGTAAAAATATAATATTTCTTATGCTAATAACACCTAACATATATAATGTTTAACATGAGATATTTTGTTGCGTTGTAGCGAAACAAAACAAAATAGGAGGTTAAAAGATACAAATCTTTTAACTTCCTATTTCGTTTCGGAAACGCATCGACGAAATTTCCGCGAGAAGGAGCGTGTCCCCGTTTTCCTTTAAGTGTGGCACCATGAGTTAATCAGGTTTTTGATATAAACGTATATGTATTTTGCTCTCCTTACTTAAGTGATGAAATATAACAATCTAAACTAAATTGTTTTTCTTGTAAAAAACAAAAGTTGTGTTTTGAAATAAGGATAATATTTTTTGCAAAAAATATAAGCTTTTATGCGGTGTCTTTGTTTATTTCAGTACTATACAATCAAAATCTATCAATTTACTTATTAAAAGATAATGAATCGCGATCAGAAAAAAGTACGTCTTGTACAAGAACAAAATAGAGAATAATAGAGTGACTATTGCCAAAATTAGCAATTACTAACTCATAGTACAAAGACAAGAGAAGTAAAATTACTATATCCCTTATTGTATCGTGTTTTTTTTAAATAAAAAAATTATTATTTTTTACCAGAAACCGCAGAACCTGTGTATGACAAGGCAAAAGCTGTGGTCACCAATCGTGGTCGTCATTAATTAAAAAGTTCTACGTGAAGATCTTCAAGTAGTTCTTCGAGCTGCGCGCCTACATCAGAACTAGCTTTTTACGAAGGAGATTTACACTAATTAAATACTTACTTATTATTCTTTTAAATTTGTAGAAATAATTACGTGTGGGGAAGATTCCAAACAGGTAATTATTTATATAGGTTATATAGTTACATAATTAAATTAGGCAGTTATCAAAAAAGCGTTATCTTAATAATAGCAAAATTATAGTACATATTGTATAATAGTTTTTCTCGTAGTACACAAACAGCAATCTAAGTAAAGAATCCTAATCATTTCATTGGTGGAGTGAAGGATAACATTGATAGTTCTGATGAAGAAGACAAAAACAAAAAAAAATGATGAAAGGGTTAATATAGATAAAATAGAGAATAAAGTGACAAATGCAAATAAATACCTTACGTCAAATGATTCAATGAATATAATATTCAAAATACAGTTACATATACAACAGAGAATGTACCTACATTATAGAAGTGATGATGTTTACTTCAATAAAAGGAAATCAAAATATACCTTCATCTTAAACAGGACCAGTTCCTTATATAAAAACTAGAATAGGAGAAATTATACAAACATTTATCGCCATGATATCAACAAAGAAAATAAAAACGACCACTGAATAAGGAGAACTCGAAGAAAAATATCACCAATAAATCAATAAATTTTGGAAAGACTTACGAATCGAACAAATCTAAAATCATTTGGAGTCGACAATTAAGAAAATCTTGTAACGAAAATTACAAGATAAAATATCGGATTTCACTGAGAATTAACAGCCAGGATAATGGGGGATTTTTCAAATTTAGAAATAATCAAAATGCAACGGAGATTCATTGCTAATTCCATTGAAGAAATTGTGCTTAAAAGTATACTCTGAAGGGTATTGCTCCCAAACAAAGCGTAATAAAAATAAATGTTTTTATTTAATGGGTGTTGGAAACAAAACCAGAGTATGCAAATCATTTTAGATAAATATTCCGAACATCAATAATCGTCCAATAGAAAGAGCTTTAATAAAGAAGAATGGAGACACTAAGATATCAACGATAAAAGATAACCGCGGATGTTATGGAAAAGAACCAAATTTAGACAACAATATTAAAAAAAAGGTAAAGATTTTCATAGAATCTACACCGAAACTTAAAGCAATGCGTCTTTCCAAAGAACAAGAAATTTAGAAAGATATTTTATCGACAGAAGCCTGTCTACAGTTGATTACATTGACATTTTCAAGAAATTAAGGTTTAATCGAATTCTTACACAAAACTATGACTGGTCATTTTTCACAACAAAAAAGGTATGTGCTACGTATGTAAGGTGTACAATATTTATAACAAGCAAACAAAAAAAAAGAGGATTACCAAACCCATCATGAAGGAAAACATTTAGAAAAAGAAAAACATCAAAAGAAGGAAAATATAACAGTTTGTTTGCATGACCTTTAAGCAGCATTTGAGTGTCCAAAATAGATGTTTCACATATTCTTGTAGAAATCAAATCTGAATGTTTTTGATTTAAATTTAACCTTGATAAATTGTATGAAAATTTACTTTTAAAAATGATACAAGGTTCAGTTTGCCAGCATCAGATTTTAACCCAGGTCATAGGTCAAACGTTATGCCACAAATAGAAATAATGCAACACATATTCATTATTAAACTAATAAACATCGATGACAATAAATAGCACTAAAAATCATAAATATATTCAATTACAATGAACAAAGTTGTTTCATTCCGTCGCAATACACACCGTGCGTACACAACATATAATAAAATAAAATATAGTAATTGAGAAAAAAGCAACGTGGAACCAACCAACTTACTGACAAGTGTGAAAAAACGAAAGAAAATTGTTTATTTGATCTACTTTTCTGTATTTTACTCAAACAATGTATTAGTATAATTTTTTTCATTATATTTCTTACAAGTTCATTATGCATTCTTTCTTCAAATATTCTTCTTAGTACCTATTTTCCTCTCCTTTAATCAGTTTTAGCTGTTATTTTTATTATTTAGACTTTTAGTAAAAAACTCTACTGCACCATCATGAATGGAAAATTATCTATCCGAGAGTACATTTTTTACCAATATAAACAGAAATGTACGAAGAGTGGCTCAATTATCGTCCTATGGAAAATATCTGAATTTTGAAATTCAGGGGGATAAAACCTTAATTCTATTTTCGCTTTCGTCATATTTGACGTGGTTCCTAATTTTAAATTTCAAAGGAATATATCATCACTCTGGTATTATTAAAATATTAACGTAAAAATTTAATAAATTATATCTGTGTCCCAAAATAGATGGAAAATTTGTAGCAAATAAATGCAACGAAATCCATAAAAATAAATAATTTGATTTATTTCCATTTTAATTAACAGCAAGCAGAGTATCTCATTGTGCGAAGACACGCCAATCTAAAGGAATGAGAATATTTGCATCTGATTTTATTGTTATTTTAGAGTTTGTTTTAATTTTTTCGCAACTAATTTTTGTGACTATGTTTGATATACTGCTACTTTCTTTATACACAATTACTACTGGCCTCATTCATTCGAGGACGCAATAATATCACCTTACTACAGTATAAATTATTTTAACGCAAGGCGGATTTCTTCATTTGAATGATAAAATGCAAACACAATTAAATGAAACTACGTGATGTAGTATTATTTTTACTTTCTTTAATTTCTTCACCACAACCTAGGTTTTGTTGTATTACAACATCTTCAGGTGGGATGTTAGCAAAGATTCCTCGCTAATATTCCACTTGACGATGTTGTAATACAACGAAACCTAGGTCGTGGTAAAGAAATTAAAGAAAGTAGAAATAATACTACATCACGTAGTTTCATTTAATTGTGAATAATGAATTTCTACAAAATTAACGCCAAGTATATTCAAAACGCAAATACGTAACCTTTTGCCACCTGTATTTATTGAGTCGCCCGTATTTTCATTAGAAACATAACTAGATTAAAATTTGACTTAGACATTTTTGAAATCACTTGACGTATTTAAGCTGTAATCAAATAACTCAACTTTAATTGAACAAAAAGAATATTTATATATTTTTGAAACTTAAACAAATAATGATTTTAGTAACTTCTTGGCAAATATTAATATTATTTTTAACTAAATTGTACTATATATTCCGTATTGATCTTTCGGGTATCGATCCCTAACTAGAAGTACTTGGAAAACTTAAGATCTGTTAAATCATTGATACTCATGGATATTTGTAATATTTATAATTGCACAGGAAAATAACTACACTAAATTCTAAGAAATCTAATCTTTCAAAATACGGAATACTGAAAATATGTGAGTAAGTCATTACAGTTTTTTTTAGTCTATATATAACTACTCTTCCGTTTGCGTATTCCATTACTAAAATGCGTCTAACGTTAAAAAAAATTCTGCCTCTCTCCCGGTCTATATGTACGAATTATTTTAACTGCAATAATGATAAACCTATTGAATGAATTAGATTAGAGTTTAGGCAATAACAAATATCCTACTTTTTCAAACAGATTCGTAACTATGATAGTGAAAATGTTGGTTAAAAATTAAATAATATCTCCGCCACAAACGTGATAGAAAGTAGCGGGCTTTAGAAACAGGTGAAAGCGAACAGAGAAACCCGGGAAGTGAGCGGAAATCGAAGTAGGATTTAAACACATAATTATATTAGTGTCTAATACATGAGCATAAAATAAACACACAAAGACACGTCACTTATATTTTAGGAATTCCATACGGATGAATTTGAAATATACCGTTAGTTTCATAATACTTTATCTGACTTTTTAAATAATTTTTTGGAGTGCGAGCAGTAAAATAATTAATTTCTTTGTACCAAAATAAAATAACATCAGTCCATATTATACATTTTCAATGGAAAAAACTGCCTTCAAAATGAAACACATTGAATAAGAAATTTGAATATCAATTTGTGTCATTTCTAAGGATCCGGAAATTTGATATTAAGATTTTCTCTAATTATTTTAAATGAAATGTTATCGACTGTAGGAATAATTTTTATTAGGAAAAGAAATTTGCATACACAAATTAATTAATTGTAAAACTGTACAGTTCTTTCATGGGATAAAAATAATTTTAATCCTCAATACCATTCTGAACAGCGTTTTAGATGAAATTATTTTCTAAAAATAGTCAAACCAAATAAAATAATGATATTGAGAAGAGACCAACGTTACTGCTAGCATGTAAAACAACCTTTTCAGCTTTTGTAGGTCAATTGAAAGCCTTGGCGGAAAACGCTGAAGGCGTCCAATTCACGTGGCATAATGTAACTAAATTATGAAGGTTAGACAAATTTGTTAAGGCACATATAAGATTAAAAGCTGGCATGTCGGGGTCGTTGCGCCTATCGTAATCCAATATTAGACGACATGCATCGACTTACTATTAGGAGAGGAAATTTGTTCTGACTGGCCAAATCCATCATTGGTGTAGTTTATTTTATTTCAAGGTTCTTATTTGAATGCTGAAGTAAATAATATTAGACGTGGTCATTATGGCGTCGTTTGTCGTATAACTCGATTGTCATTATTTTTAGTTATGTAAGTGAGCTTAAACTTATTCTCTTTTTTTATATGACGACTAAAACAAAACTCATAAATTTTATATGGATACAGTGAATTCTATTAGGATTTTACGAGATTTTTTATCGACTAACGAAGACAGATTAAAAAAAAATAATTTTATTGATACTTATGTAAAAACGAAGGTACATTTTCCCAAAACAAAAGTTAAATTTACATAATTTTCAATTAAATTTCCATGCCATTAACTGGTCTCAAGGAAATCAATATACTTGACATTTTGCATAATATATTTAAACCTTATAACTGATATCATTGGATAGTGAGTAGAAACCATTCATCGCCATTTTGATTCTAGTATACTAGTCTTTTTAATTCATCTTCCTCCCTCATTGTAATGTAGAACATGTCATCAGAAAGAGAAGTAACTTTATTTTTTAAAAATTGCTACTACAATTATATTACCTTTTCTTGGTTAATTTTTCAACATGAAAATTTAATGACCTCAATCTAATTTTCTAATTCAAACGAATAAACTATGTTTACAAAAATTCTTATGTAATAATAATTGCTTATGACGTTATTTTCACCGTAAAGGTCATTTAGGCTTTTGTAAGCTATTAAAAAGCTTTAATCGAAATCTTTATATGTAGACAAACTTATAAGGGTTCAAACAGCTACTGAGTGTATAAGTCATTAGATTATTTCATCATTGGAATATTATGTTTTAAATAAAATTAAGCCTGTAAATAGCTACTAAACTTAGTGTGATAAATTAATACATACAACCACACACACACAGGCACGTGCGCGAGCACGCATGCACACACGCACACGTTTACATATATAGGAAATGTTACACTTCTGTAAAAGACGTTCTTTAACGTGTTATTGATTCAGTTATATTTTGCATAAATATATAATAACATTGTAGTCACACCTCAATGAAGATATTCGATAACGATATTCCACTAACAAAAAATAGTTGAAGTTGCAAGTAAATTAATATAATCAGCTTTCTCCTGTATAACAAATCTGCAATTGAATTTCCAGTAAGCCAGTTAAGTGACTTTAACGCAAACGTTTACGGTATTCTACTGACGTGAATTTCAAACAAAAATTATAGAGGTTGAACAAATTTATAGAGGCGTGGATTTTATTAAGGGCCAATGGGGAAATGGAGACGGCGCGTCAGATAAAATTGTCATTCGTCGTGGGCATCAAATGTGAACCATTCCGGGCAAAATTGTTTTCTCTGTTATTTTTTAAATAGTTTTTACGTAACTTTTTGGTAACTTCGTTGAGAGGTCTTAAACGACGTCTTCCCATCACATAAATCTTGAAATGTTTGTCAAAACGGCTGCTGCCATAATATTTTTTGCAGGTGGAATTGTTTTCTTTATATTAAGTTCATGTAATGATAATGGAAATTTTACAAAAAAAACCTGAGGTTGTTGTTGAGCCAAAACGTCTTGAAAAAATTATGTAACGCAAAATTGTAAAAATTGTATATGTTAACAACTTCAGCGTTATCAAAGGTATTGAGAACTCCGTAACGATGGTTTGTGATTTTTCATTTAGTAGTTTATTAGAAGATAACATAAATGCAAAGCAGGATTTGTTTATTTTTTATGATATCTGATGGAACATAAATATTAGTATAGCACCATATGTATGAATAAATATATGCCAAAACCATATTCAGCAACTCATGCTTGGGAATAAAAATTCAAAACAAAAATCGAAAATAATTTGTAAATTTAAAATAATATTATTTTTAAAATTTATAAAAATAATGATAATATTTAAAATTTAACAATTTAACACACTAATATAATTTTTATTATCTACATAATAAGGGGCTCTTTGGTAAAAACAAAGAGAAATTTTTTTTATGGCTTCATTACATTTTACCAAAATTCATAATTTGGAATACACGAATATGTGATAATTTATGGTTTAAAAATTATTTACACTTGCTTTAAGAAAATTCACTTGGATCTTTAAAATTATTAAATAAAGATTTTTGTTTAGATATTTATCCATATCACGAGAAAGACCTGTATAAAATACGTTCCCTTGTTACGACAAAACTAACGAAATCGCAAAAATATATTGAAAATAATTAATGCTTATACTTGTATGTGGAAAAGAAGCTAACATTTTTAAAATCGGTTCCAAATTCAACTCTTTGTTAGTGAAATAGTAAGAACGTCTCATTTAGCACGTACAGATGGTAGATCGATGGGATAAAAAAAACAAAGAGACATGTTTGTAACATTATTAGTTACGACTGACAAAAAAATGGAAAAGGAAAAATTGTAGTTTTACTAAAAAAAATTTGGTAAATAATTATTATCATGGTTTTTGGAAATAAATAAATTTTTTTAGTTTTTCTGGACTATATGTTTGCAGTTTTGAATTTTCCTCAAAAAGCTACATGAAATTGATAAAAATATCTCTGACGGGGATCGACCCAACGACATTGGATCAGGAATCCAGCTTCTAATTCATAGAGACATATAATAGCACCATTTAAATAAGTAAATAGGTCCGAGATTAACCTATTTTTTACTTAATTATTAAAATGGAAATAATAAATATAATGATTTCTGACGTATTTATAACCGAAGCGCTATTAAACGCAATTTAAATAAACGAAGCGTGAGTTTTACAAGTTTGATTTTCCATATAAAAGTATACAACTTCAGCACACCATATTAAGCGGAACCTGCTTAAATACTTCGAGCCCTCTTTTTCCTCTTTTTTCCTAATCTATTTCTTCGATTTTAAGCTTATACCGAACTTTAATAGACAATTTTCACGTTCATCAAATATCATTAGAATTCATTAAGAAATTGTACCTCTATCGCAAACCGACGTATATATTTATTTTCATAGAAGTATTTTCTCACTGCAGAACAAGTTAGTGTTTGTATATTACATATAAAAATCACGCTTAAGTCTGCTATGAGAAAGTATACTGTGTAGTGTATATTAATTTTAAGTACTGAATAAAGAAATCGTGACTAAAAATCAAAGGTGGTCATCCCAACATAAACACTTTTCAGAATTCACGGTTTTAATTTATTAAAGTTAAATTAATATCTTTTATTTCCATTAATTGTTAAAATGAAACCGAAGTATTTAAAATAAATGCAAATGTTAATTAAACATTTAAAAATTTAAATTGAATTATGGAGCTGGCCAGAAGTAAACAGACTCAATGCAAATTTTATTTAAATAAAGCAGTAAACGTTTGAATTAAATTTGCATCGGAGATGGCTAATTTTGATTCCTTGTGGCATTTCTTCAAAATTGTTATTTCCTATATGAAATACCGGAGACCCATAGGCGAAATTGTGTAATCGACTCAAACGGAGTCGACGATTTTTGTTTGCGTTGGAGTGTAGAGGTCGTATTTAAAATATACTGTAGGCAATTCATTGAAAATCTTATCAGAATTAAAAAGTAATGATAGAGATAACGGGTTTAGATTTTTAACATCTATATTGTTTTCTTTTTTCTTATTTTACACCAGCACAAACTCTTATATCATTTAACTCTATAGAAGACTTGAAATGTTGCAAAGCTTAATTAAGGCAGAATTAGAAACATCAGTCAAATTAGTTTGACACAATAAACTATATAGCACAGTTGCTGGAAAAACAGAGATTTAAAGAGAAAGACTTTGCTTTATTGTAAATTAAAAAAAATACGAAGACCGAAAGACTTTTCGTCTTTTCTTTTTGTCTTTCTTTTATAACAAATATATCTTACTCATGGCTATTTAAATGAGTTATAAGCATGTTTCGTTTCGGTAAATTATCAAATTCCAATATTTCAAATATTTTATGTTTATCACAAATGTAAAATATTTATAAAAGTTTAAAACTTCCATAAATATATACATGTACACAAATGTTCTCTTTTCTAATTATTACTTATCCCCCACATAAATAATTGAATGTAGTGCTAAGTTTTATATTAATTACAAATTAACACTAAAGATTTGTTACAAATAATTGACTGTGTAAAACTATCAGAATAGTCACTCCTAGTTTATAAAAATTGGATAATAATTTTTCCTTTAAATTCTTATAGAAAAATTAACGACAATTTTAAAGATATTTAACGTTAGTTGATTAAATGCTTTTATCAATAGTTGTTGGCATAGATATATGCCAAATAGCCGCATATTATATGGTTGTAAAAATTTTGTTTTTTTTTGTACGTTTAACACGTTGCTTTTTTTTAAATTATGACATGTACAATTCATTACTTGCAATTTTATCTTAGATATAAAAGAACTCAAAAATAAATAACTCAGAACTAGCAAAAATAATTCAGTATATTTCCATCTTCAACCAACCGCGAGCAAATTACTTCACTTTACGAAGATACAAAATATTATCGCATTTTTGATAATGAGAATACCTAGATCTGCTATACTAATAATATTACGAATTAATTTGTAAATGGCCTGTATTTCATACTTATAAAATGACGAAAATTATTGTATATGGATTATATGGCACTTCATACAGCCGTTTATTTTTTCCTAGTTTCATATATAATTACTACTTGCGTATTTATTGGCTTTTGAAACGGATGTTCTTATGTCAAAGACATAAGAACAGGATGCCTCATATCCCGCCACATGTCACATGCTTTAATTCTTTTGTTTTCCACTTTCTTAATAGCTATGTAGTTAATCTTTTAAAAAACAAAATTTAATAACCTGGCATGTAAAACATAATAGGGGGCGGATACAAAAAAATTGCGAACGGATGCGTCTGAGGCGTTGTGAAGTTCTAAGCTATGTCGACAATCAAATGATTGATTTGAGTCAAGTATAAAATTATTGCAATCGATGATCGCAAATTAAACTATATCATATATCATGCCTTGTGTGTGTATATACGTATAACTTGCAAGGGCATCAGCTAAATTTAAGGTGTATTTTTAGTATTAGTTTTTAAAATATCTTTTTATTTTGACGTAGTAAATAACATCATCAAACATTTACAGCGAAAAAGTTTGATGATTTTATTTACTACGTCAAAATTTTAGAGATGTGATATATTACGTCTAGTTTTTTTTTAATTTACGTAATATTCACCCAAATCCTTGATAGTAATATTTTGATGATTAATATACAAATATTGAAACAGTTTTAGAAAGTAAATAATGATTAAAATAATTTAGTAAAGACGTGATTAAGAAAACAATTTGTATACGATTTTAATAGAGTAAGCTCACAAATATGTAAAAAATTACAATTTAAGGGGATATAATATAAAGAATATAAATAAATCATAGCAGATATTAGAAAAAATGGCAAGAAAAAGGAAGATGTACAAACCAGATTATACGGGCATTACTTTCAAAAATTTTCCCAAAAGTAGGATATGGTGGAAAGTTGTCGAAACATAAGCAGATTTGTTATTACTTATCCTTTACACAAGTAGTAAATATTAGGTATTTTGTTCATAACTAAAACTGAAGTTCTAAGAATCGGAGGTCTTATAAGTGCGGAAAAGATTAATAAGTAACTCTCAACCTACCTTCAGTAAGAAAAAAAATTAAATGTGAGTATATAAATTTGTAGTTCTTTTATAATTAAAATTTCACAAAATGTGTTTCTTCATTGTTTTATTGCTTCAGAAACGAGATATAAATTAAGCATGTGTGTGAAAAAATCGATTAAAGTCAAAGTTTTTTTGAAAAAATTTACGTACTCAATGGGAAAACTAACGAAAACCTCGTCTGTACCTTTATGTGTTTCATTTGATCGATGGCAAAAGTCAATAATTTTTTTCAGCTTAGAAAGAAAGTCGGGCAGTTATTTTATTTACGAGTATTTAACCCCGTCATAAAAATATGAAGTATATTTTACTTAATAGTTGTTATTCGATCACCGAAGTTAAAAATTACACATTCAGTTTTCGTATGATTCTTAGATCCCATGATTCCATTTCCAGCATTAAAGGGAGCACCACATATATACATATACAAATTCATTCATATCAAACCTAAGTTATTATCTAGAAATCAAATCAGAATATATATATATATGAATTCGTGCGAGCCAATTCACATTTATTCTTAAGACTTTATGACAATATCGTAGATTAGTTATAAATACAGAACTTACGAGGAATTTTTGTTTGGCTCTTCGGAATATTCATATATATTTCCCTATAATCGAATGTAAGATTATGAAAACAAATTTATACTTTGTATAAGTATTTACCTTTGTCTATTTGGGAAAAAAAGAGGGGTTTCTTCTAAAATTTGTACAACATAGATGACTTTCTTATAAATATTAAAATTATCTCATAAATTTGCTTAGAAAATAGATAAATGTTAACTATATATTTTGTAATTTTTTAATACCACATTATCTAGCTCAGTACCATGTTGGAAGTTCTATGACGTTCAATGTGATGATGAATATAATATTTAGTAAAAGTAAATGCAAGCCTGTCATTTGTACTTCTATTAAATGGCTTGACTGCTTTTATATCAAGGCTATTTATGGTTAATTAAAAATAAAACACTTGGCCTTTTTACAGTAATATTTTTTATCACATAAGTCTTATTAAGTCGTCATTTTTTTTCAGTATATAGCTCAATACATCATCTAGAAAATGAGGTTGCTTTCTTTTAAACCAGGTTGCTTTAAAAAAATATTAGAGAAATAGGACAAAACATGCTATTTTTTCTTTATTCCCATTTAATAATTTGATATCTTGGATATGGCATTAATTTTTTTAGGCAATTTATATTTTACAAAATAAAATTAGTTTAAAGAAAATTTACACATCCTTATATTAAAATAAGTATACATTTTTTTGTTTCTCTTCTTTTTTAAACTTCAATTCTTTCACGTAGTTCGATAATCCATGTTTCATCGATGTTTCATCATCTCAATCATTCAATAAAAGAATTGTACCAGGAAGAAAATAAGTCATGTAGGACAAAATTATAAGAGTAAATTAAGAATGCGGTCTATTTACTTACGTTTTATTATAACGACCATAAAATTAATCATTAAGGATATAATCGTTTTTACAAAATATAAAAAAGTGACAAACGACAATTGTGGTTTATTAACACATAGAAACTCTTGAAGCGTATCCGTTCGTGCAGTTAATAAGCGTGAAAATTAGAGGGTACGTTTTCATTATATCGTGGGCTTTGCTGACTCTAAATACTTGAAGTGAAGCCTGTAAGTTGCTACCCATTTTAGTGAAATAAATTAGAACATACCGTATAAAAAGTATCAAAGTTGCTGAAAAAACATTCTCCGGCATATTAAATGTTATATGTTATTATCTCAGTTATACCCCACATGTACAATATGTACGCATATTGTAGCAGTGTAATACAAATTCCAAATGGAGTTCGCCTCTGCGGAAATACTGCAGAATTGTTCCGCATATTAACAATTTATTCCTTCAGTACGTTTTGTGTATTTTATATTTGTACTTGAGAGGTTATTTTTAATAAATATAATAAAATAAGTCTTTTATGGTGTTCTGAAAGGATTTTGGTTAAACCAAAGTCAATGAAAACAAATGGAGCTTTTGTTAGTCAAAGGTTATATAGGAATCAAGTGATTAGGTAGAAAAAAATATACGAGTATTCTAAGATTATTGCAATCTCGCCTTTATCGTAAACCTCCCTAATTTAAAGCTACCGATTTACCAATGAAATATTTAATATATTTCGTAATGATACTTCGAAAATTATTTAGCCTTATTTAAGAATGTTAATTTAATTCTTATTTGCAATTTTATAAATTGTAATCATAGATTGTGATGTACGATATATGAAGATCATTAATACAAGACCAGCAAGCTGATTAAAGTTTTCAGCTCTATTCAATAAAATAAATCTACAGAACTTGAAGCAATTTAATAAAATTAAAACGATTTAACAAAAAATACAATCAGATTTATATGGGGAAAATGTCTTTAAGGCGATAATTTTACCTTGTCTTTGTGCACTAGAGTATTGAATGTTTTTGGAAAATAAAAAATATTTGTATAAATTTTCGATATTTTTAATGAATTTTGGAGATATTTAAAAATATATATTAAAAAAACCATTATGACATGTTTAGATATAAACTTTCACAAACAAACAAACAAAAAAAATTAATAATACGCGGGCTTATTGCATATTTCAGTGACGTTAATATTAATATTACTATATTAGATTAAATTCACATGCTGTATTTTTCGTGAAAAAATTTTTATGAAATTTCTTAAAGAAAACCAATATATTGAACTAGAAGAATCTGCTTACAATATTTTAGAAATATCTTATAGAAATCCAAAGAATTATCCATTGTATAATGAGCATTAATGAAATAAGGTTAGAGTTGCTAATGTAGTAACGGCTAATAAGGACTAATTATTATTATTCTAAGTGAATATTATATTTAAATTAAAAATATTTCTTAAGGTTGCCAGAATTTTAAGTATATTTCTCTACCATATAGGACTTTTTTACGAATTCTTCCCGGATGGTTTTCAACTTTTCTTGTAAGTTCAAGTGTGACAAGAATATCCAAAACTTACTTGGTAGAGACAACATTTAGTAGGAACACAATCACACACAATTTTAATTGATATTTTTTAATGTTTTTTGATTCATTAATTTTGTTTCATCCTATACTATTGATTCTGAAAGTTTTCATAGTATTTGAAATACATTATGGCGTAATTTTTTTTATTCCAAAACGACTTAAGGTTGTTACGAAAAAAAATCAATTACTTTATAGTATGGTGTTTGATTACAAGGACCCCTTTCATTTGTTTGTTTTAATGGCTTTCATAAATCCAACCAAAATTTCATTACAATCGAATATCAAAAACAGAGCTATGCATTATTTTGTCAGAAGCGGAGAAATTGTTAGCGCCGCATTTTGCGCGCTCCAATGGCTAAATATGCGGTTAATTTTTTTTTGTATTTTAAATTTTTCATTATAAATTTTGCTTAAGGAAAATTTAAAACACCCCAAACACAATATTTTATTCTTTTTTAACTCGGGACTATACTGTCTTCATAGCCTTTGAGACATTACAAAGGCAGCGCACGTCCGACGGCACCTTGTTATAGGCAACGACTTCAAAAGTCAATGATTTGACACTCAAATAATCTTACAGTCATTCTATGTATTTCAATACTTTTAACCGAGTTGAAGTTATATTGATTCATATTTTTTCATGATCAAAGTTTTACTTTAATGACCTCCTAATCATTCTTATCAAGAGCATTATAATCATTGCTTGAAGATATGGTGAAAATATAAGCGATCCCACAACCATAGATTAGTAGGAATATAATATTATTGATGAGCACCATACGATTGTAGATACGCAGAATAATTTATCAATTATAAAAAATATTGTATAAAACAGACTTCAACACAAATCTGTTTTATACAACTAGTGGCAAAAAAATCTCACTGAAAAGATTCACATATTTTGTCCAGGTTAAATAGTAATTTGGCCGAATGCGCTGTTCATATTGCTCTGTTGGGCGTTAATAAAATTCGTTCCTCCACAAGTTGTTTCTACCTTTATAATTTGGTTCCTACCTTTATAATTTGGTTTGCCTAAAATTCACGTCATTAAAATACTCTAAGAATTGTTTCTTATAACATTTCAAAAAAATTATGAGGAATTCGACCGTTGATTTACTCTACGTAACAGAGCTGATATTTTTGATCTGTTTGGTTGACTTATGCCGAACATATGTATAATGTACTCTTATTATGTAGATATATATATATATATATATATATATATATATATATATATATACACACACACACACACACATATATATATATATATATATTTATATATATATATATATATATATGTATATATATCCGATCCGTTTCTTACTTTTGATGGAACATTCTCCTTAACAATATTGTCATCTAAGTATTTCTACCAATGGTAATGAGAATTTCCAAGGGATCAATCACGTGATTTTAGCTTTAAAACGTGGCCCTTATGTCAAAAAGAACAGTGGATTATATAACCACGCTATAATAAAAGTCCTCAATACAGTGTATTATTAATTTCGCGCAAGTATCTCATCAGATTGTCGCAAAGATAACGAGGATTTTAGTTTGAAGTCTTTAAGCCAGCAAAGTCGATGTCGATATTTGTCTGGGCTACGTCCCTAAATTAAATGCGGCTCGAAACTTTGTACAATCCAATACCTCATAACTCATTGTACCCCTTTGCACGATAAATAATAGAACAGGGCAGCCTTCTCGTATCCATACTGGGTACGCAATGAGAGTTTATTTACACAAAATACAACATCACCTCTAGCTAAAATGTTAGTTATTTCCGTCCCATGGGCCCACCTGATTTCCTTTGAGACTCTTCACCGGATACTGCGCATCCATTAGACCGATTTTTAAATATCTCAGATGTAATGTTTTCTTCATTGTGTTCTCATGCTTTGTTATGTTCTCTGAATAGGTAAATATTATATATTCATTTTATGGTAAAATAACTTTGTCATTAACTGTACACTGACTTTAATTAAAATACCTTCGCTATAATGTAAATAACTATGTTGAAAATTATAGCGGAATAATTTTCATTTTATAAACGAACCTCGCAAAATGGAATTTATTGGAATATATAAGTACGATATAGCTTCAGCATATCCATACTATAAACATAAACTAAATATACATTTTTCCTCTACCACGAAGTAACACAGAATATAATACATTTGAGCAATATTATTTCTAATCTAATCAGTATTAACGTATTTGCAATTTAATTAAATTTATTTATTTCTAATTTTGGGACAATTCGATACTGTTATTTTACTATTCGATACTGTTCTTTTACATATAAAATTTAAAATTCGAAAAATTCATTAGACGTGTTTTATCCCAGATAAATAAACGTATGTGCTAAATAATTTACTTAGAACCCATGTTTTTCGTGTTACCTGCAATTTTCGTGACAGACGTATAAATATATTTCCACAGTTTCAAATGCCAATAACACAATATGGATCTATTTTTTCCAAAGCTAAATTTATATTTAATCTAATGAAAATACTTTACCTAGTGCTGCTTGTGATCTCATCCTGTAAGTTTTTTTTATTTTTTATCCCTGTTTCATTAAAAACTTATATAGATTAGGTTACTATATCGTTTATTAAATTATTGGACGCAACTAACTTGTTCAATGAAGCTACGATTGAACAACTAAACATAATAACGAATACAACTCAATAAAAGAGAATTTGGAACTTTTTGACAATCATGGATATATTTATAATTTAGGAATATATATAAATTTAAACCATAATATGGTTAAAAGGTAGGGATAAAAATACAATTTATAAATGTGAGTTATCACTTAGTGTACAAAATATAAATTAACCTCTTCGGTATGTCCAGATATTGAAATAGACCATAATTAATTATAAATATGCTTACGTTATCGTAATTACGGCAAAATTATATGTAATACATGTATATTTTAAAATAATATTGACATGTACAAGAATGTGCATATTAATATTATTTTGAAATATATTTGTATATTGTGGGATGATTATGTGAGTAATAAGTAACCCATTTGACTACACAGCCGCGAACAAAATTAAGCAATAAAGATGGGTATCTAGTCTGCTATTAGCAGTTATAGTAGCAAAACTAGAATAGTAGGTTGTAATGCGTTTAGCTGTAATCCAGACCTATAGTTCAATTATCAATTTAGATTGTAGAAAGAATCAGAAACGGATGCAATAGGTAGAAAAGAGAACAAAAGTAGACAAGGGAACCAGAAACTTTGCATCAACCTATATAGAAAATCATATGAAATACAGAAAACGTCGACGAAATTAAGTAAGAATTTCAACTGGTGACCTAGTTTATGCAACGATGGTCCATCAGAAATTAGACATACTAAGATTGTTGTGAGATTATCCAATCGTCAATCAAATTTCGAGATGAAGCTGAAGAGAGATCAACCAAATGCTCTAATGCGGAGTGAAATCCTTGTGTTATTCATCTAGTCCATTTAGAGAAACAAAATAATAATGTAAAAATTTTGCGGCTCTATCGACGAAAACATTTGTGTTTTTTGAATGTTACCTAAAAAAACGCTGTAATTGTTACTGTGAAAGTGGAGAAATTAAAATTGTACTGGTTTTGTTAAACGATCCTGTTGGATTTCACAATTGTTTCATTTGTTAACTATAATAATATATAGAACGCAAAGAAGAAAGAATGCTAGATGTGGTGCTGTCTAGTGGCGGTGGCAAGATCGTGGAGTAATTCTGCTAATCATTTGTGTGCGAGGTCTCACATCATCCTGCACTTTTTGTAAGTATCCCGGCGGTATAACCCGATTACATTATTAAACAGACATTATTAAAGCTTGTGCTGATGTTTTTATGAAACCTTTGAAGCATATGTTTAAAGTTTCATTAATAAGTGGCACCTATTCCTTGCGCGGGAAAGTTACCCAGGTAATACCTAGTCTAAAGGTGACACGAGGTCAGCCGTACGTAATTTCAGACCGACAATATACTCTCTATACTGGTTAAATTACTTAACTTTGTTTTACATCGCAACATCTTTTGAACTATGTAGGGCAAATTTGTAATGAGCAGCATGGGTTTCGAGTTGGATGTTTGGTAGTTACAAACCTAGTATGTTTCCTTGACTATGTTGTTTATCAGGTTGACTTAGGATTTTAAGTATATATTGCATATTTTGACTGTCAGAAAGCTTTTCACGGTATACACAACGATATTCTCTACTTTTACAATTTTCTCCTCGTATCTTGCGGATAGAAAGCATACAAATGGGTAACTATATATCATAGACTTACTTTACACGACCGAAAATGAACGAGGTTTCGAATCTCGGGTCTTTACTTTTCACTATTCCAGTAAACGATATTTGTAGCGCGGTGAAGACTGCGCGTTGTTTGTTATTCACATTAAATATCAAGTCATCGTTATCTTTTGTAGTTTATGTATTTTGTATTAAATTCGTATTCATGTTAAACATGAACCCTAATAATAAAAATTTTGTTTCAATTTATTAAATTATTAATAGCTTATCGTTACGAATAGGTTACCTGTAACGCATCTATAAATGTATGTCAATAAATAAGCCAATAAATAAAGGGAAATTGACTGACAATTTATTTAAAGAAAAATTTATAGCGAAAGAATACCTAAAAGATCAAAAAAACTTGAATGAATTAAATTTATGAATATTAAAAATACGGCAGTTTAAGAATAGAAATAAAAAGACGTGTATAAAATTTTAAAAAACGTATACGAGAGCTAAGCGAAAAGCGAAAGGATTGTATAAAAGGCGTAATTATGTGGTTAGTAGATTTGACTTTAAAATATATTCACTTAAGTTGGCAGATAGCGTGAAAATTTTATTGGTAAGTAAAATGTTAAATAATTTAATTATATACAATAAACAAATATTACATTATGAATCTTATACAATTTGAGGTTCTAAAAATCGGATGTTTTATATAGTAGCAAAATAGAATAATATGCAAATATTATTATTATATAATTTTTTTAAACCCAAGTGTTGTTTATTGAAACAATACTTTTAAATTGCTCTATTGCTAGACATATATATTAGTTTTAATGTTACTTTATTTGTTTTAAATAGAATTGCATAAATATGTCTCATAAGTAAAGACCTATTTAAAATTAATAGTCGATTATATAAAACTTGAATATAAGAGCTGGTATTATTAAAATTAATATCAGTACTAATAAATTAATGTTGCAATATTTTCTAAACTAATTCACACAAGATATATTGAATTAGAACAATACCGAAATACGAAAAGATTCTCAAGAAAAATTCAAACGTTACAACTAGCACATAAAATTAACACAATGATTTTGTCCCTCATCAATTTTTACAGGTCAATTGAAAGCCTCGGTAGAAAAACTTAAAGCCCGCCGCAGAAAAATGTAAATAACGAAGATTAGTAAAAGTAAAGAACTCAAGTAAAGACGAATTCCTATTTAGGCTTTACGATTCTTATATATGATCCACCCCAAAATTTTAAAAATTTGTGATTATTATAAATTGTATTATCAGTTATTCTCAAGGTACATAAGATTAAAAGCACTGGTATCCATAAGTAAATTCGCACATCTGTCAGCCTTATCGGGAAAAATGATAATTATTTTTAAATTTTCAAGTGATAACTTCAAGTTATCAAGGTGATTAAAATATTAGATATTTTGTAATTATTTCAGCTGCATAAGTTCGTATGAGCCATCATTAAATGAGATAATATTGGACGGAAATAATTCTAGCTCTGTCGTATTAGTTTTATTACTTCTTCCTCCTTATTTGGAAATACTTTGCTTTTTACGTTGCCTGAAAAAATATTTCATGCAAATAGAATAAAATGAACTTTTATCAATTTGTCACCTTTTCAAAAAGCCAATGTTTAATACTAATCATGCCTTTAACAGTTATTAAAATACTTTACACTATCACTGAGAAATGCATGTATATAATTACGGATATGTATTTTGAAATGGCGGGAAAACTGATGGACTGATGTGAGTGAGTTAATCGAAGTAACCATTACTCCCAATGTATTGAACGAATTTTGGTTTAATTTGACAAAATTTGAGTACATTGATGTTTTTTTTATTTATCACGGAAGTTTTGTGGTAAAAATTAAAAAAAAATTTATTATGACAATAAAAAATATTTATTCTAATCCACCATGAAACATACCAAGTTTTCTAATTAATAAGAAAGACGATATAATTTTACCGACGGAATAGATTGGTGAACCAATAAGTATTAGAATGTTAATAAGTAGATACAAATATTGTCAGTAAAATTATATTATCTTTCAAAAAGTAACAGGAACAAAATCTATTTCCGTATCAGATCACTTTCAATTCGCTACAATCAGTTTGTACAACACAGACTTTGATTCGTTGCTCTGAGGATTATATCGATTTCGAATTAATGACGACGGAGTTTAAAAAGATTAACATACCATTTACCAACTTAGTTACTTTAAAAAATAAACTATTTCGAATATTTTCATCTTCTGAATATAACGATGAAATGGATACTATGACAAGTACGTAACGTTTAAAGCAATATCGACACCTTTCTACACAATATTTGAAACTAAATAATTGGCAATAATATATGTATCCACTTACAAAGTTAAAAAAATTCTTGTTACATATGTAGATAGGTTCCAATTAAATAAATTATAGAATCGATTAAGATTTTTGAGTAGTTGTTTTCTCTTTCTGGACATTAGATATATTTGCACAATTGTCATGTCAATATATTTGCACAATTTTATGATGCAATTTTACTATATATTTACTTGAATGCGGCCCTGTTGCCCTTTCTTAAGTCCACTGTTTTTTTGCAAAATAACTTAGAAACAAAAGTTGGCCAGGGATCAAAATATGCAAGAAATTTTAAAATAAAGCATATCAAATTAAATTACAAACATATACTAAACTTTGATGATAAATTTCACATCTATTATTTAAAACATACAATTTCTCCTGAATTTAAAATGAAAAAATTAAAATTGAACGATATATTAAATTAAATATTGTAAATTAATTGTACCGTACACGAAAGGATCTTTCTTTACTTTTAGCATTAAATATAACAAAACTACCAAACTGTTTTGTTTTTCATTAATTAACAATAAAGTACCTGATACACAAATATAAAACCCATTTCAGAAATATTCAAGTAATGGCTTATAAACTGTATGCAGTTATGAGTACAGTGAAGTTTTTCTCTACGATAAAGCGTATAAAATGAATATCTGTGTACGAATCTATTGTATATTACATCAGATATTTCAAAAAATATATATTTTAGAATCTAGAAGCATTACCTTATGCTATTCCTTGAGAATTGATTTTTTGTACATAATCAAAATGAGTGGATTACTTTTCAATTTCAATGATTTCTGACAAACTTTTTTTCATCCTTTTCAGAATTTAGAAATAAATTACACTTCTTTGGTAATCTAAATCTCAATTTGTATGTAAATATTAAGGGGTAAAACGGCGGAAAGACGGAGTGATATATTATATCTAAGTTCGTAGATTTTACAATAATCGTATAAGAAGATTTTAACACTTTGCTTTCAGAAACATTAATCAAATATTTTATACAAAACAACGTAAACCAAGTCTTTGAAAAAAATTAGGTAAACTATTGTCAATTAAAATAAATAGCCTTGGTACCAGTACTAGAATACGACTAAACGCGGTTTAAGGAAATCGGAATTATTGCTCCCCTTGTAAATTCATTGCGGATTTATAAATAAATTAAGTTCTCATGATGTTAGTTTGGTAATGGATGAAATATATAAAAAATTACTAAGAAATTAATAATAAATAGAGAAATAAAAAAAAATTGAAAGTTTTCTTTCGGCATATATGATGTTCCGAACAGCTAATGCCAGTAGTAAGCGCCATTGTTGTTTGTTTTTGCACATGCATACCCTTCTTGTCTTATTATTGCGTGTTCCTCTATCTCTGTCGATAGTTAGGCAAGTACCTACTTTAAGTCCTTCTTGCGATAAATTTGTCTCATTCGGACGTTACAACTAAACGTTAGGTGAAAACGTTGCATTAAATTTTACTCTCATTACACCCAAAGAAGTTTCACTTCAAACTTTATATGTAAATTAATTTCAAATTGTTTAACCAATAAAATGTATTTAACGAGATGTATATGAATCGAAACATTAGCAACGCTATATTCAATTCACTTAACGAAAGTAGTGTAAGTAAAAATTAAAACTCACTTCCCAGTTTTAAAAAAGTTTTAAATTTTTATCAAACAGCTTCACAATAGCCAGGAAAAAGTTAAGAAAGTGATGTATCAAGCTTGTGAAAATTTCGGCAAACTCGTTTAAGACGGTCCAAAATCTCGCTTGAAGGACGACGTTCAACAAACTGCTTTTATTAAATACATAAATATTCTTCTAAGGGGCCTTTGAAAAAAAAAACGGTTCACCGCATAGCATAAAATACATAAAGTGTCGTTTATAATTTTATAGTGTGGTGCTATTTTGTTTTATTTTTTCAAATTAAGTAAATAAGAAACCTTTTTTGGTTGTGGTGAATAATTTTTTTAATAATACTTTATCGTTATATAAGAGTTCTAAAATTTTTCTTTTTAATTGTTCTGTTGTATTTATAATTTGTGTTAAAATTTTAATGAAGAAGTTCGTTATCAATTCTAATAGTAATTCAAATATGAAACTGAGGATCCGCACATATGGGAAATTATTTAAGCATAAATATATCATTATATTTATGCTTAAATAATTTCCCATATGTGCGGATCCATTAATACCATTAACCATTTAAACCATGAATACGATTAACCATTTAAACTAAAAGGTAATATTAAAATTTTAAGACAATATGATCCGTACCTATTTATTTATTTACTATCAAAATAATGGGATTCAAATTTAATTTAATTTACCATAGGAAAATAGGTACATTATTTGACGATGTCATAATAAATGATATGAATGAAATCATATGGTAATTTTTATACACTTAAGTAAATATTACTATATTTTTGTTATAATTAATCGCCAATATAAATGTATGTACTCGTGTAACATAATAAAAAAATGTGGTTTTTATCAAAAATATAAAATATAGGTTGCTGGCTTTTTTGAGGTCGTTTCGCAAAAAATATCATCTTGAAAAGTTAAATATTCTTCGGACAATTTTCCGAATATTGCGAATCTTGTTCACCTATTTATTTCCAAAACGTTTTTCACTGAAACTTTTTACTATCATTATCAATTAAAAAAATAAGAAAACCAAACTTCTTAAATAATTATTTACGCAATATCAAATTATGTGTTGAAATAACATTAGTTAATATTAATCATAATTTCATATAATAAGGGAAGAATAAAAAAATTGTACCTCTAAACAAAAACGAAATTAAAACATAATATTTTTAATGAAGTCTAACTACATCTGTTCTTTTGAATTATTGTCATCCTTTTTTAGGTTTATCCGGTCATAAATTTTAAAATAACACAAATTAGGAAATAAACTACTCATTAGCACTTTCTGAAAAAAATGAAATATTTGTTGTATTTTGGGTATATATTGGATCAGCGAAAAAGTAAACAAATGTAAACAGATTATTTATATGTTCTCATGTTAAATGTATAAAAGGGAAAAGGAAAGTTGATTAAAATTAAGCGATTTAATATTTACGATTTTAGAAAATGATTTATTTAACATCATTTATTAATTTTACTGTTTAATATATGATGTTAATAAATCGTTTTCTTAAATATTGCTACAAATTTTTCCAACGTTAGTAGCAGAGAATAGTATTTCTACATACATATGAATATAAGAAAAATTGTGGTCTACTTTCAATGGATTGGATCAAGCCCATGATGTCTGGGAAATATTGTAACTTTAAGGACCGTCCAGGATCGGGAAGGATTATGACGATGGTTAGCAAAACCGTAAACACACTAATAATACTTAAATAGTGAAGAGCGCAATAAGGTTTTTTTTTTTAAATAGTGAAGAGCGCAATAATTTAGCCCACTTTTCAGGTATATTTTTTTCATAAGTAGGTGTTTATCCGAACCAATAAATATTTTTTTGAAAAGAGAAGAAGTTTCAGTAATTTATCTATAAATTGTCCCCGTCGTCCTTAATAAGGTGTGAATCTGTATTTAGAAAAATCAAGGATAGCATTTCTAACTCCATTTAAAAAAGACGCCTCATTTTATTGAACTTCAGCGCAGAAAATTGTTCCTTGATTTAAATCATCTTCACAAATTGTTCAAAATAAATCCAAAATACTTTCTTTCAGCCTCAAGATATCATTAGTCATTCTATAGAAAAATAATTTTTTGTTATTTTCACTTTGATCGTGATGATAGATTGTTGGCTTCCACAATCACCATCAATAATAATGATTAGTTGAAAACATATATATATATATATATATATATATATATATATATATATATATATATACATATATATATATATATATATATATATAATATATATATATATATATATACACATATATATACATATAAATACATATGAATAATTTTGTTTGGTTTCTAATTTCTGACAAATATGCGCAACAAGTATATATACAGCTACATTTTTATACGACTCAAATAATTTGAACCGGTAGATATTTAAAGAATTTATTATTGCATATTTTGTGGATGAATACTCCTTTATTATACAGCTACGATGTTTATAACTATTTTTTTTAAATTATACGTCATCTGAACCGAAAATATCACGAAATTTTATTTCAAGATAGGCGATTGTCTTAACATTTGTTAAGAAACTAGATTGAATTTGAACCCAGGTAAAATGTTAGGAGCATAATTATTTATTCAACCTACATTATTACTAACTTTTGATGTTATGAAAAAAACGTAGTCAAATTTGAAATTTAAATTTTAGGTTTATTATCGTATTAAGTTCGATATAATAGGAGACTGCCTAGAATCACATAACAGGGACATTAATAGGCTAAAGTTATAAAAATAATAATAAACGAAATAAAATAAATTATGGTTAACACGAAAAACATATTGATATGGTACTAAAATTTCCTACTTATTAAAATAATAAAAAAATAAATATCCTATTTTAAAACAATTAATACAAAGTCACGACGCTTGAAAAATATTTGTATCCATGTTATTCAGGATATATTTTTATTAGTGCAGGAGGTGAATATTGTACCTTAATCTCGACCTTTAGAGATAGGACGAGAAGCTTGAAAAAAAATTTGTTTTTTAGAGTTCTTTCGTATACTTTCAACGTAGACACTAAAAAAAATAGCTATGAGCTTCTTCATCCAAGTTACTCCTAAACGGTTTGAAAGCTGCTTGAGAAAAGTTAAAAAGTAATGTATCAATCCTAGGAGAATTCCCGCAAACTCATTTACGACGACGTCCAAATCTTATTTCGCCCGGGGGAAGTCGTTCAACGCGAAGCCTTTATTAAAGTACAAAAGAAAACTTTTCAAATAGCTCTGCTAACAAGAGCATTGATTTATCGTGTTCTTTATCGAATTTAAATTTGTAAGTATCCACCCCTAACAAAATGTTATGAATTAGACGTAAAAAAATTAAACTTAATAGAATAAGATATGAAACAGATACCTCATGTTAAGTTCTGAAATAAACTTAGAACTAGTAGAACTCATACCAGGAGTATTCCCCACACACTTAATATTCAGAAACATTTAAACCTTTATTTATGCTATTTTAAACGTATGTAAGTATTTAGGGTTTTAAAAATTTCTTACACTTAGTAGGTTTTTTTAAATTCTATATTTGTCAACATAAGCTTGCGTCTCATTTAAATACTATGTACATAACCATTGCCAAGTTCAAACCTCGGTAATAAATTGAAAACATATTTAACAAAAAATTTTAATTAAATTTATAGAGAAAATAAACTTGAGAATTTTGGATTTGAATATTTTTATTCTCCTAAAAGAATTTGGCACATTTTTTGACACATGTGTTTCTTTTATCCGTATGTATGTAAGAATATACATGGATATGTTTACAATTTTCATAAAAATTACTGAAATACATTTTGATAACTTCTTCACCTGTAGAATCTCTATATTGGAAGAAAAGATGAATTGAATAACAAATTAAGGAATAACTTTTACTTAAATAATTATATTTTTAAAACTGGTGAAGGGTGCACTAGGTGATAAAATTTTGACACCTGTTTATGAACTTTATACGCGTATACTCCTATCCCTATATAACAGGTATCAACGTAACTAATAAGTAATGAAGAAAGATAACAGAAAATATATTTACATTTTTAGTTGATTTAAAAAGAAGGTTTCCTATTTTACAGGTATACACGTATAACACGTCACACGGGCATACGTGGATATGTGCGAAATTTCCAAAAAAAGTGCTGAACTGGTCTTGATGGTTTTTCATTCTAGTTATACAACAACTTACTTGCAAAGTAAACACGATATTTAAAAAAAAAATTAGGTTATGTAGAACATTTTTAAGATAAGGACTTAAAACATATCAAACAAGATTTTAGATTAACGAGTAATAAATTGCCTATAAATTTTTCATGTTGGTATTTTTGATTTCGATGAACAAATCATCATTTCTTCAATGAACAAAACATTATGATTACTTAAAACTGTTATTCGATTTTCATCATTTGTAATTTGCAGTCATTGATTAGGCTCAAGTTTATATCTATCCATGTACAAAGCGCAGCATCCTATTTGGTAACTTTAATCGATTACAGTCTGCAAAATTTCACAGGATAATCAAATCAAACATTCTATATGGCAGCAAGCAGTTCTCAAACTATTTGCTGTCATTAACCTTTGATGCCGGGAGATGCCTGTGGGTACAGAGGAGGGCTAAGGAGACACGAATGGTGAGCTTGTAAATTGGCAGTTATGGTAAAACGCCGCGCACTTTTGTTGGAAATTCGCTAGTCGTTATAACAAAATTACGTCTCTGACAGACGGTGAGCGATCGGGAGCATTAATCGCACGATCGCCTAAAACCTCAACCCATTAAGTGCTGTCGTATTGCTACTCGTGGCAGCACCTTGCATATAAATGTTCCATTGACGATTCTTTGAATCTTCTTTGACGAATTCTTCCGCCTTAAGTAGTTACATCACAATTAAATTCCCATTTATTTTTTACCAAATTTTCCTAAAGCTAGCATAAATTTAATCTTTTTTATACCGCCAACTCGTTTATTTTTATTTTATCTTATGTTATTGTTATTCTAAATAGCAAACAACAAACCATAATATAATTTATACTTTCTTTTCTGACCCATTTTCTATTATCATACCTCTTTATTAAACATTCATTATCTAAATGTTTCTTCTAACCTTAGAAGTTGTGTTTGTTTACAAAATTGCTATATTTTACACAATTTTAGCTAAGGTTGTTTACCAATCACATCTACAGTTACACAATGATAGGTGCTTTTTGCGTTTATTTTAAATTATATTTAATGTGACTTGATTATACGAATGAAATGATGTAATTAAATGAGGTACGCATAAAAGATACAAAGTTAGAAAAGTTTAAACATCACAGTATAACGAGTATAAAAAAGGATTAATTTGAAGAAATTTATGTTCTGCTTTATTTTTTTTTTCATGTAATTTCTGTATCCTCATAATTTCCGCCAAGTAAAATATAGCACTCATCTGTGAGTGTGGATGCGCATATCGACTTGACACTGTTTCCAAAAATCTCGAGCGGTAGCCGTTTTTCACTAATTTATTTATGTTGGGAAACGATGTGGTGTTTCAAAAGTTCCTACTAAATATTTGTATTTTCGCTATTCTACGCTTTTTAGTTCTTTTTTATCGGTAGTAATTTCAAGCCGGTTTAACGTTTTCTTTAATTTTTCTCTTTTTCTTAATTAATCTCAGTCATATTCAAAATTGTTCGATTTTAAGAAATTGAATAGGTAATAAATTTAGTAATAATTTTTATCGATTTCCGAGCAGTGAATATCTATATATTTGCAAAAAAATTTGTCATCTTTTTCGTCAACGTAATATCGATATCAATAATTATCATATATTTAAATACCCTGGACTAGATTTTTGTATATATAAATTTATATATATATATATATATATATATATAAAACCGTTTACTGGATTTTTTTTAAACCTAATATTACTAGACTAGAATATAATAAATAGTTTTTGTTCAATATGTGAAGCGATATATAGCCTTGATGAACGCAGGGTATTATATCAAATAGAACAATAGTTTCGTTACGATATAAGTATATTTATTTAATGCATTATATAGATTTTGAAGAAAATATGCTAATTTTTCCGTAAGTAATTTTTCAAACGCCTTTCTAATTTTTTCGGGAAATTTCCTTGGCATGATTATACGTGCAAATAAACTTAATTACATTTCACTTATTTCATGTTCTTTAATTTTTACTTCTTCCGCAGTAATCATCTGTATCAGGATTTTAATGCATTCCATAATTGTTTAAATATTTTCTGACTTATAGTTCTTTATTTTTTTATGTTCTGTGAGCTTAACTTTAAGATACATCGCTTGAATCTACACAAATTTTATGAGAATTGGACAAGAAAGTTTTCAAATAAAAGTCGAAAAATTACTATCTTCGTTTTCCAATATTATATTTGCATTTGGAACAAATAATTTTGGAGAAAACACGTATGGTTTGGCAACGCATTTACATTTAACAAAAAATTAAACAAATTTACCGATCAATAAGTTTTCACTAATTAATGCTGTTCTGGAAACAACTTTATCGCTAATTTTCAAATACACAAGTAAATTTTTATTTATTAAATAAGAAAGGAATCGGTATTCAGCTACCTCGGAAGATCTTTAAAAATGTTTATTGTATTCATTTTAAGAGAAATTGAAAATTTATAATTTTTTTGAATAAGCTTAATTTGGTCTCATCCGATTCCATTAGAACATGATTATATATTGGCTATACAATTGGCAGTTACTTATTTGACCTGAATAATTTATGAAGAAAATAAAAATTAAGAGAAAATTAAACACTTCAAATGACTAGCGATAAAAAAAAACACTAAAACGCATAGAATAATGAAAATACAAATACTTAGTGGGAATTTTTGATGTACCATATCGTTTCCGAACATAAATAAATTTGTGAAAAAGGACTACTGCTAACGATTTTTGGAATCGGTGCTAAGTCAAAGCTTCTCTGCGTCTCTTACGGATATGCGCATCTATACACACATATGAGTGCTACATTTTACTTGGCAGAGATTATGAGGATATACAAATGATATACAAATTTATGGTATAATGAATTTATGAAAAATTATGATTTAAAATCACGTGGAAGAAAAAACATAAAGTGGGGCATATATTTTTTTAACTTAATCCCTTTTTAAGTCGGTTGAAAAAATGTGCACTGTACTCTTTATTTTACATTACGGGAACGTATATATCGTTCAACTTTGTGTTTGATATATTTGTTATATTTATGATTTTTGAACTTCTATAACTTTGTGTCTTTTAAAAACATGTACCCAATTTAATAACATCGTGTCATTCGAGGAAGCAAGTTAGATTAAGTTTAATTTAATATAAACGTAAAAACATATGTGCACTTAAATTTGTAGAGATGTCATTGTGTAAGTGTAGCTGTGTTTAGTAAATAACCTTAGCTAACATTGTGCAAAATAATGCAATTTTATAAACAAACACAACTTCTAAGGTGGCATGGCTAGATAAAACATTTAAGTCATGAATTTTTAATAAAGAGGAATGACCATAGAAAATGGGTTAGAAAAGAAAGTATAAATGATATTATGGTTTGTTGTTTGTAATTTTGAATAACAACAATATAAAATAAAATAAAGATACGCAAGTTGGTGGGATGAAAAATATTAAATTGCTGCTGGCTTTAGGAACATTTCGTAAAGAATAAATATTTATTTAATTTTAATGCAACTACGTGAAACGGAAGAATTCGTCAAAAAAGATTCAAAGAATCACCAATGGAACATTTGGATACAAGGTGCAGTCGCTGGTAGTAAGACAATAGTATTTAATGGGTCGAGGTCGTAGACGATCGTGCAATTAATGCTCCCGATCGCTCACCGTCTGTTAGAGATTTTATAACAAAATTACGTCTCCAAATTGCATCTCCAATTCGTCTCCAAGTCTCCGAATTTTCAGTAAAATTGCGCGGTATTTTACCATAACTGCCAAGTTACAAGCTCACCATTCGTATCTCCTCTGCCTTATCTTGCAAAGACATTCCCCACCGTCAAAGATTAATATGTTCCATTAATTACAGCATGTAGTTTACTGCTTAGAACTGATTGCTGCCAAATTTAATGTTTCATTTGATTATCCTGTGAGATTTTACAGTCTGTAATCAATTAAAGTTACCAAATAGGATGCTGCGCTTTGTATATGGATAAATATGAACTTGAGCCTAATCAGTGACTGCAAATTACAAAGGACGAAAATCGAATAACAGATTTAAGTAATCGTAGTAGTTTGTCCATTGAAGTTTTACGAAATAAACAATACTGAATCTAAAACTTGAGTTGATATAGTTTTAAGTTCTTATTTTACACATGTTCTACCTAGCTTAATTTTTCTTTATTTTAAATATAGTGTTCACTTTGCAAGTTGGTTGTTGTATAATTATTGTAAAATATCGTTTTACTTAGCAGTTTGGTGAGTAGCATAAATTATGTTTGACCTTTATTTTTTTGAAGTCGGTTCAATTTTATCAAAAAAAAAATTAGTTTGACGAAATATATTAATTTAAATTTTTACCCTTCCTACTTTTGTTTATTTTCAACCTTTTTATTTCATATGGCAGAAGGAAAAATTAATTTAAGGTGAATAACAAACATGTATTTGCATTAAACTAAACTTCAAGAACGAGGTTGATGACACAAATGACAACATCGCGAAAAGGTGAGAGGTTTGCAAGATCCACTCGTAATGTTGGCAGGGAAAAATAACATTAAATACTTTTATCCTCTAAGCGTAGACAAGCTCATAAGACGAAAACTGAAGAAAGTGCGGATTAAAATAAAAAATTAATATTTATTTTCGCACACATGCTTATGAATTTACGCCAGCTATAACTTTAATCAAATTTATTAACGCTTTATCTCTTTGCAAGAATTGGCCAGGGCAGCCGGTTTAGGGCAGCGCATTTTTCCCGTTGCACAAACATATGTAATATTATAAAGTTAACGATACCGAAAAATAATGAGAAAATAAATTGTCTGAGAGGAGAGAGGTAGATTATAAGAGACGCAAAGTAACAATTGAAAACTTTTCGATTTATATCTTTCAATATGCACATTTTGTCAAGAGATGTTGTATTTATCACAAAGATGTAATTTGGAGTTAAATGAAGGATTGAATTATTCCCAGAATATTTGTCTATTTTATTCCTTAAATGAAGGATTGAATTATTTCCAGGATATTTGTATATTTATGTCCTTGACCAAAATAGAGAGAAAGCTAGAATCCGAATGAAATTATTAATAGTTCACGACTTAGCTATCGATATAGGTAAATGTAGTAGCGACATTCTTCATTCGTCCTTACTAGGTAATATTATAAGACGATATGAGTACAGTCTTCTAAAAGACGTCAATACGTCTCACAATATCATCAATTAGTACCCTTTTCATCAGTTCTTGATCCATAATTATTAAAGTGCTGGTGGTAAATTAATGTGTTACACTTAAGCAAAGATTCCTTTAAATATAAATATCTTTAGAATGAAGAACCATTTCAACGCCAATTCAGCACTTTTTTTTTTAAATTTCCCACATATCCACGTATAGCCATAAATGCGTGCAAAACAGGAAACTTTCTTTTTAAAATCAACTAAAAATGTTAATATACTTGCTGTTATCCTACTGCATTACTTGTTATTTGTTGATCCCTTTTATATAGGGATATAAGTATATTCGTATAAATTTCATAAACAGGTGTCAACATTTTATCACTTAGTGCACCCTACACTAGTTTTAAAAACATAATTATTTAAGTAAGACTTATTCCTTAATTTGTTATCCAATTAATCTTTCCTTTCAATATGAAAATTCTACAATTGAAGGAGTTATCAAAATGTATATTAGTAATTTTTATGAAAATTGTAAACATATACATGTATATTCATACATACATACAGGTAAAAGGAACACTAATGTGAGAAAATGTGCCAAATTTTTAGGATCATTCAGTCCAGAATAAGAATATTCAAATCCAAAATTTCCAAGTTTATTTTCTAGATAAACTTAATTAAAAAAAATTTTGAGGATAGAAGTACCGAAGTTTGAACTTGGCAATTGTTCTGTACAAAGTATTTAAAAGAGACACAAAGTTATGTCGAAAAATGTAAAATTTCAAAATACCTGCTAAGTGAAAGAAATTTTTATAACCTTAAATGCTTACATATGTTTAAAATAGAATAAATAAATGTCTAAATGTTTCTGAATGTTAAGTGTGTGGAGAATACTCCAGGTATGAGTTCTACTAGTTCTAAGTTTGTTTCACAACTTAACATAAGGTATCTGTTTCATAACTTATTACACAAGGTATTATACATAATTTTTTTTATGTATAATTCATAACATATTTTTAGGAGTCGTTGAACAACATGATAAATTGATGATCTTGTTAGCAGAAATTTTTGAATAGTTTTTTTGTATTTTAATAAAGGCTTCGCGTTGAACAGCTTCCCTCGGGCAAAACAAGATTTGGACGTCGTTGTAAATGAATTTGCGGAAATGTTTCTAGGTTCGATACATTACTTTTTAACTTTTCCCAATCTCCTTTCAAACTGTTTAGGAGTAGCTTGGGAAAATATGAAGAAGGTTGCAGTTATTGATTAGTGTACGTTGCAAGTTTATGAATGAACTCTTTAAAGAAACTAATTTTTTCAAGATTCTCATTCTGTCTCTAAAGGTCGAGATTAAGGTACAATATTCACCTCCTGCACTAATAAAACTGTATCCTTAATACCATGGATATAAAAATTCTCCAAGCGTCATGACTTAGAATTTTTTTAAAGTAGGATATTTATTTTTTTTGGCAATTCCTTTAATATTTTGGAAGTCTTAGTACCATATCAATATGTTCTTCGTGTTAACCATGATTTGCTTGATATAAAATTTTAGCTTGAAATAAAATTTCGTGATAGTCGTCCACAAAATATGAAGCAGTGCGATAATAAATTCTTGAAATATCTACGGGTGCAGAGTATTGGAGTCGTATAAAAATTTAACATACTGTAACATACTAACATACTTGTTTGAAAAATTATTCATATGTTCGTTTATATGTATGTATGTAGATATATATATATGTATATATATAAATATATATATATATATATATATATATATATACATATATATATATATATATATATATATATATATATATATATACATATATATATACATATTTATATATGTTTCCAGCTAATCGTTAACTTTGATAGTGATTATGTACAATATGATTCTGTATTAAGTGAAAATAACTAATTGCGAAAAAAAGTGTACTATATTTAGAATTAGCGTGAAATAAGTAGAAATTTCTTTTTCTATAGAATGTCTTTAATGACGTCTTTAGACTGGAAGAAAGTATTTTGGACTTATTTCGAAAATTTTTTAAAGATAATTTAAATCAAACAGCAAACAACACTACTTGTTAATCATATTTCGACGACTGCCTAAGTTAGATAACATCTAACTTAGGTATTCGCATAATATATAATATTTCAACTTATACGTCACTTATTGTATGATCCCCAAAATCTCGTTTGTTAAAGTAACGAGCGAGAGAAAATTTTCTGCGCTCAAGTGCAATAAAATAAGCCGTCTTTCTTAAATGTAGTTAAAACTGCTGTCCTTGATTATCCAAAATACAGATTCAGATCTTATTAAGGATAACTGGGTCAATATATAGATAAATTACTGAAACTTCTCCTTTAAAAAAAAAGTTAATTGATTAGGATAAATAATAAATCATTAAAAAATATTGGTGAAAAGTGGGCAATATTTTGATAAAAAAAACTTATTATTTAAGTACTATTACTGTTCTTACGGTTTTGCTAACCATCATCACAGTCTGCCCCGGTCCTGGACGGTCCTTAAATTTACAATATCTCCCAGACACACCTGAATGACAATAATTCAAAAGAAAATATGTATTTAGACTTTATAAAAATATTATGTTTTAATTTCTCCTTTGTTAAGAGGTAAAATTTGTTTAGGTTCCCTTTATTTTTAAGTCATGTTTAATATTAACTAATGTTATTTCAACACATAACTTGATATTGCGTAAGTAATTATTTAAAAACTTTGGTTTTCCTATTTTTTTTAATTGAAACTTTTTATCATCTTTATGATAAAAGATTTAAATCAAAATGGTTTGGAAATAAATAAGTGAATAAGATTCCCAATATTCCGAAAATTGGCCGAAGAATATTTAATTTTTAAAGATGGTATTTTTCGCGAAGCGACCTCAAGAAACCTAGCAACATATATTTTATATTTTTGTTCACATACGACAATTATTATCAGGTGTAACCGGCAATATACGTTTATATTGATGATTAATTATAACACAAATATAATAATATTTATTTAAGTATTTAAAAACTTCTTATTCTATCATTCATTATAACAACATCAATTTATCTACCTATTTTCCACTGATAAATTAAATTAACTAGAAGCCCAATACTTTGATAGTAAGTAGATAAATAAATAAAGATCATTTTTTCTTAAAATTATAATATTACGATGAGGATCCTCAGTTTTATTGATTAAATTACTATTAGCATGTTCTTCACTAAAATTTTAACACAAATTATGAATAGAACAAAAATGATCAAAACCATCTTTTTTTAATTTTAGTGATTTTAGAACTCATATATTTTTTAGAAAATTTAGAACTCATAGAGCATCATTAAAAAAAATTATCACCACAACGGAAAAAAGGTTTCTTATTTACTTAATTTGTAAGAAATAGTATTATTTCTTACAAAAAATAGTACCACACTATAAAACTATAAACCTAATTTATATATTTTATGCTATACGGAGAACTTTTTTTTTATTTCAAAGACCTCTTAGAAGTATATTTATGTATTTAATAAAACCAGTTTGCTGAACGTCGTTCTTCGGGCGAATTTAAATTTTGGCACCGTCTTAAATGAGTTTGCCGAAATTTTCACAAGCTTGATACATCACTTTCGTAACTTTTTCCTTGCTATTGTGAAACTTTTTGATAAAAACTGAAAAATTTTTGAAAACTAGGAAGTGAGTTTAATTTTTACTTATATTACTTTCAGTAAGTGAATTGATTATAGCGTTGCGAATGTTTCGATTGATATACGTCTCGTTAAATACATTTTATCGTTTACACAATTTGAATTTAGTTTGCATATAAATTTTGAATTGAAGCTTCTTTGGGTGTGAATGAGAGTAAAATTGAATGTAACGTTTTCAGTGCAACGTTTTGACGTAAACTTTAGTTGTAACACCCGATTGTGATAAATTTGTCGCAAGAAGAACTTAAAGTAGGTACTTAGCTAACTATCGAGAGAGATAGATGAACACGACATAGTAAGACAAGAATGTGCGTATGAACAAAAAAAATATATGTCAAAAGAAAAGTTTTAAATTTTTTATCTTTTTATATTATTTTTATAATATATTTATCTATCTGATATTAATTTCTTAGTAATTTTGTACATATTTCACCCATTACAAAACTTACATCATGAGGACTTAATTTATTTATGAACCCGCAATGAATCCGCACATAGAGTAGTCATAAATATAATTTACAAGAGGAGCAATAAATTCCGACTTTCTTAAACCTCATTTAGTCGTATTCTAGTATTGGCACCAAGGCTATTCTTCTTATTGGCAATTATCTACGTAATTTTTTGTACTAATGTTTCTGATAGCAAAGTGTTAAAATCTTCTTATGCGAATATAGTAAAATCTATGAACTTACATACAATATATTCATTCTCTCTTTCTGCCGTTTTATCCCTTTTTATATACTTACAAATTGAGATTTAGATTGCCAAAGACATTTAATTTCTTTCTAAATTTTGTATGGGATGAAGGAAAAGTTATAACCCGTTTATTAGAAATCATTATATATAAATAACTTGAAAAGCAATCCACACACTTTATATATAAAAATTTTTTTTTCAAATAATAACATTTAATAATACTTCTAGATTCTAAAATATATATCTTTGTAAATATCTGATGTAATGTAAAATATTTTCGTATACAGATATTCATTTTATACGCTTTGTCGTAGAGAAAAACTTCATAGAGCACATAACTACATACGGCTTTTAAGTCATTACTTGAATATTTTGGAAATTGGTTTTATATTTGCATATCAGGTAAGTTATTGTTAATTAATTAAAAGAACATTTTAGTAGTTTTGTTATATTTAATCGTTGAGTTGAGAGTTGCTTCGTTTTAAATTCGGAAAAAAATGTATATTTTAAGTGACAGATGTAAAACTTATATTCAAAGAAAAGATTATGTTCGTGATTTAATTTGATACGTTTTATTTTAAAATTTCATACAAATTCTCATCTCTGACCAACTTCTATTTCTAAATTATTTTGAAAAAAACAGTACATAGGAAGAGGAACAGGTGCGCATTGAAGCAAATATATAGTAAAGTTCCATCGAATCATAAAAATAAAAAAGTAATATGGAAGCGACATGATAATTGTGCAAATATATCTAATGTCTAGAAAAAGAAAACAACTACTCATAATTCTTAATTGTTTCTATAATTTATTTCATTGGAACCTATCTACACATGAAACAAGAATTGTTTTTAGTTTCGTAAGATAGATTATTTCCAAAATTATTTAATTTCAAATATTGTCTAGAATGGAATCGATACTGCTATGAACTTTACATACTTGTCATAGTATCCATTTCATCGTTATATTCAGTAGGTGAAAATATTCGAAATAGTTTATTTCTTAAAATAATTAAACTGAGAAATGTATGTTAATATTTCCAAACTCCATCGTCATTAATTCGAAATCGATATAAGCCTTAAAGCAACAAATAAAAGTTTGTGTTATGTAAACTAATTTTAGCGAGTTGAAAGTGATCTGATACGGAAATATATTTTTTTTGTAACATTGTGAAAGATAATTTTACTGACAATATTTGTAATTACTTATTAACATTATAATCTTGTTTATTCACTAGTCTATTTCGTCGATAAAATTATATCGTTTTTCTTATTATTTCGGAAGCCAAGTATGCTTCATGGTGGATTAAAGTAAATATTTTTTAATATCATAATACATTTTTTCAAATTTTTACCATAAAATTTGCGTGATATATAAGAGAACATTAAATTACTCACATTATGTCAAATTAAACCAAAATTCATTCAATACATAGGGAGTAATGGTTACTTCGATAAACTCAAACACTACAGTAGTTTTACGTGCTGTTGTGATAAAGGGACGAACAAAAAAATTTGTAAGTCGGTCTGACCGATACTGACTGCAAATGAATTAAGCTTTCATATTCTGGAGTAACGTCGCTGTCGTAGATGCATTTAAGTTGGGTCCTGGTTGTGTTAAATCTCGAATGTGTCAATACAGTAGCCATGATCGGAACTTCGCCTTTTCTGAATCAGCACATATTGATGTGAGAATATTGAAGTGCTGACATAACCATAATGGTTCCTACAAATACTTTCGATGCCTTCAAAATCAGACGTAAGGATTTTCCGTTTTGAAGTACATATGTTTTCTTACTGCAATCCACTATTATTGCTAGGATATCATGATCAATATATTAATTACCGAACAAGTGCCACTCCCAACTTCTTTTATCTTTGTAAATAAAGGCAGATTACATCAAAATTTTCTTTTCTGGTTAAAAATTATCTGCTGTCCAGTATATCATCGTTTTCCTCCTGTCTTGTTTGCACTGCCCGCCGTTTATATATGCTACGTCTCGACCGACCAAGTCTCACTCCTCTTGTTCCTCGTTAACGAGATGAGGTTCTCGTAAGCCTGGAATCATTTGATAACGCCGGAAAAGGGGAGGTTTATTTAGATCATCTGATTCAGCTTTGTTAGCAACGCCGTCATCAAATACGTTCGACTCTACATTTCATTCGGGAGTATTGTTTGTACCTTCCTCTAGATGATATGTTCGCTCATCAGAATCGTCGCCAAGAACTTCCATTTTGAAATCTTCTAACAACTCCATAACTTGCTGCTTGGTCACATTTGAAAATGAGCGCATAACATATAGAAATTATTTAATGTTCTATACATAGCATATGAGAGAATTATAACATGTAAAACTTTTATCACAGACCCTTGTCCTTTGCAGAGGACGTAAAAGTTTTGGAGGTTATATTACGCAATTATATGCATTGAATTTATCAGATTAGTAGCTGTTGTCTGTTTTAACATGAAATCTAGACTGAAAAAATTAATAGCTCATGTGTAGTAAATAGATTAACTTACCTTTTGGCAGCTGCTTTGCTGCCTTTTTGCCGGAGCTCTCATCATCGACGCTATTTTTTTCGCATTGATAGATAACATTGACCGGAAACATGGTATTATTTAATAGAGAATATAACATATAGAATTAGTGTGAAATCAAGGGGTTGCCATTTAAAAAAATGTCGATAGATTTTTTTAGACTTAACTTTCTGTGTGTAGTACAATAGTCGTCAGGAGGCTAAACGGTCGTGTTTGAGAGTTGTCGTGCTCTTATAAAAGTGATTTAGTCTACTTCATTTTCTGAAGTGTCTACTTCATTTTCTAGTTTCAATTTTAACACGGTCTCTTGTTTATTTGTTTGTGTAGTATAACAAATTCATTAGTTTTATATACTGCCTGGGCCGATAGGTTTAACTTAAGGAAAAAAGAAATACATATCGTGACATATTGACCTTACTGAAATTAAAATTACTGTCATAGTTTAATTACTATATGTAAAATTAAGTATCTCTTAAATCTCTTTGTAGCAATTTATTTATTATTTTGAAAGAAATTTTATGAACATAAAATGATAAAAATAAAAACATACGTTCGTGGTTTATATTACTTGCAATAAATCTCTGACAAAAACCTATTTTTCAAAACGATATAAAAGGAAAATTGCTGTGAATTATTTATTTTTATTTTCTTTAATGTACAAATATTCTATGATCTGTGGCTTCAATTTCATTATTTTATGTCAAATGGAGCAATTAGGTTTTGAGCTATTTAATACGCAGAAGGTGAAAGTATCAGCCAAGTTGAGTGGTAAATGTTAAATTTCAATCGTGACAAGTTTTGTGCTATCTGCCATATTATATATAATTATTTGTGCCAAAATAGAAGAAAATACGAAAGGATATTTGTGAGAATTCCGTGAGAATAATAAAAAAAAAAATTTTAATCCTTTTGCGTGTGTCTATTTGCCACACTGTCATTATTTGCCACAAAACGTGTAGGTAAAGGATTTTAGGTTCTCCTAAATAATAAACCACGAAGGAGTAACGTACTCAAGTTTTGTCAACGGGATTATAATTTCCCGGTACTCGGTAAGTAACCTTCAGATTCTTTGGCCTTAGCGACGTATTCAAATAGAAGGTTGATGTTAGCTCCCTGAAGTCAATATTAAGATTGACGCTCTTTCGTGATATTAAGTATTTATGCTTACTATTTAGTACGCAATCCTTGTATTTACAGTAGTTTGTTTTTTATCAAATATTTTCACCTAAATACCGTCAAACATTCGTTTATGAATGTACTGGAAAGAATATCTTAGTATTCCATTCTTGTTTATAAGTAAGTTTTTCTTTTGTATATAAATACCGCTTTTCGTGCACAGATTCTGTTTTTATTCAGAATAATTTTATATTGTTAATTAAAAAATAATTCTGCAGTTTTGCTTCTTTTAATTTAAATATTTTCTGAATAATTGTGAGCTTTATACTTCCTTGACGAATGCTCTATTCGTACCATTTTACACTATAAATATCAAGCAGAATAAGTAGAATATTTCGAAAAAAGCAATATCCTGGAAGTGTTTACAGTTGAAATTGATATAAAAGTTGAGTTTGAGAACTGTAAGCTCAATAATTTATTGCATAGAACAAAAGGACTATCTTCTTGAAAGTTAATTTAGCGTTGAATAAAATATTTTCGGCTTATAGAATGTATTAAATATATTGGCTATTTGCAAGTTTGATATTATTTGAAGTTTTTTTGTTTAGTTTAGCGGAAAATTTTAAGATGGTTTTCAATACATTATTGTTGTAAACAAAAGGAAAAATATTGAATTAAAAGTCTGTTTGCTATAAATAGAGCTTTAGAAAATTCTTATTAATTTTTTTCATATTCGTGGTGTAATGGCCATGGCATCTTGTTTAAAATATGTCTTGGTAATGTCGTTATGTGACGTCATTTTTCATTGTCCTTCTTTTTTTCTTTTAACCACAATATACTAATATAATATGTTAGTATTTTACACAAAAACTGTAAAATCAGCTGTAAAAGCAGCTCTTGGTCCATTTAGTAAAATTTTAAAGGCCTTTTTATAGAACTTCTTTACTAATTTCAACTTTTAAATTTTTTTCCGTTTTTCTTATATGTAATGTTTTACATTACATATCAGAAAAACGGAAAAAAATTAAATAATGTTTAACATTTATTTGACTTTTATTTGTATATTACCTATATACGTGTGACAAAAATTATCCAATCAAAAATAAATAATATTTTACAAAAACCTGATTTGTATTGAATGGATTTTTTTTAGATAATTTTTTTATTAAATAAACCACAAAAATCCCTTGAAACTGTTCAAAACTAAGTTTAGTATAAATTGTCTTCCCATGAAATAAATTAAAAATTAATATTTGCTAAAGCACCCAGTACACCTATAGTTTTATTTTAGTATTGAGAGTGTTAAATAAATTGATTGTTTATATTATCTTTCAATCTTCAGTAGCAATATTCTGTGTTGTGTGTTGCAAACCTTTTCACGGACATCAACCTAGAGAGACAGTGAAAAATATTAAAAAGAATTGACCGCACCGTGTCAAAGTGACTTAATTTGACACAAAATTTGATACATTTTACGGCTGGGTAGCTAAAATTACTTGTTTACGAACAAACGTAACAGCTTTAATGAACGTACTGTTGAGGTACTGTGTTTTTCACATGCGCATACTTAAAAAGAAAATATTTTATATGATATAGCTACAAATTAACCATTTTCATATTTTTTTCCCTTATGGTTACCATGACACCTCGCTTCTTGCCAAATTGTATGATTTTAGGTCAGCGGGAAGTAGGTTTTGAATTATTTGAGAAGTCAAAAATGCGGCATAAATGGCCTAATTTTTTATTGCATTGACTTAGATATCTGATTTTTTATAGCTCCAAGAGACTGTAGATTTTACCTTAAGGAAAAAAGAAATACATATTTTACCTTCATGCGGTCTTGTGAAAAAGAGTCTTAACCAAGAGATAGAGAGACAGGCAGTCGGACAACAGCGTGGTCTTATAAGGGTACCTTTTTCTTTTTAAGGTACAGAATCCGAAAAAGTAGCATTACTGAAATAAAATATCTTTTATTATTAATATCGATTTAAATGAAACGATGCAGATAATGTTTGTGATAGTTTTTAAATACATTTTAAATATGGAATTTTATTTTTTAAGGTATAAAGGTAAAACAGATATCTGTAGAATATTGCTTAAAAAAATAAACATTTCTAGAACGTGATCTTTAGAGTATTTAAACTCGCGTCGAAAACTTTTCTGCGTACGGTATTCAAAAACCACGATAGGTGATTTCAGATATTTTAAATTATTTGTATGAAATAGATATTAAATAAAATAATGTCCAGTAGATTTGGTCAGTCACGTGTATGCCAAAAGAATCATGATTTTCACATTATTCTTTTTTATATGATAATTGTCAAACATCAGTCATATAGATCATGTGCATCATATCGTACACACAGGCATTTATTTGCTTAATAACAACCTGTATTAAAATTGAAAAATATCAAAAAGACTTACTTATTACATTTATATTTTTATGTAATTATTCTGCAATCTACCAAAAAAACTAACAGTTTTTCTGCAAATAAAAGTTATATAAAAACTAAACAAAACTCATAATGTTAGTATAAAAAATGAGATATAAGTGAGAACTTCCAAAAACTTTTGAAAACAACTTCAACATACTTGGAAACTTAAAAAGTTACGCGTCAAATTTTTCATACTCAAAGCGAGTTCGTTAAAGTAAAGCGTAACTACCAACCGGGAAAAACATTTTCCACGGTACCGTTATTAGAGAGGAAAAGAAACTTTTTAAATGTCTAAAACAATGAAAGTCAATACGTTCGCTAGAACATTTATATTGTCAGTATGAAATTTGTTATGTTCGTCGAAGTAAGATATTGTCTCCTTGCTTACACTCGTCACCTTGGTTTATATTTCATAATTGTACAAAAGTAAATGAAGGGTTTTTTAATATATAATTAAAATCAATAGATTTTCAAAGAATTAAACCACGCGTAACTTTCTTTTTCAGAAGATCCGTATTTTTTCCCAAATAGAAATGAAACATTGTTATTATAAAGTACCATTAAAAATGCATTATGAAGCTTTTTTTCCATAATCTGAGAAGTGAAATTTGTTTTGTAAATTTGGTTCATGGTTTAAATACTTGATGTCATTTGCATTTTAATGGAAATTACATAAATAATTTTGAAAACGATGATCAATTCTAACCACACGTTCAGATTTTGATTTCTTATGTTTATCTCCATGGACCGTTTTATGGTCTCCTCTTTTGGTAAATATTAATATGTATAAAGTAGTTTACTACATTATAAACTAAAAAGTTTAGCAGCCACCTGCTTTTTTCATGCTTATTAATCATGTAATATAAATTTAAATGTACATAGTTTAGGAAAATATATTTTAGCGAGCTGTATTAAAGTCCAGTATGATAATAAATAAATACATTTCTTTTATTTATTTTCTTTGTAAAAAGAATATGTATTTGATTACTTTTATACGAAATGTGAATAAGAAAAGGTTTAGTAAAATATAAATAATTCTCTGTCCATGTTTTCGTATTTATATTCACATTATTGTAAGTTATTAGAAATTTAACCCAAGGAAAGAATCTATAGATTAATTAGCTGTGCAAAAATAATTTCTTTTCTTTATAATATCACCTTTCACTAATCGGAGAATATTTCATAAAAAGAACGAGCCTGTGGTAAAGAACCCTTTCGCCTATATTGTTCGAGGCCAAGCACCCAGGTTGCGAGTGGCATAAACCTCATTGTATAATGTAACTACATTAAACCTACTTGTGTTTATTATTTCCGTCTATACGAAACAGCTATTGGAAAGTTTTGTGGGCGTTCCACAAAATAGTTGACGCACACATAAAAAAAAATACCTGCTAATCATATTTAACATAATATTGACTTATTAAGGATTATAGATTGTTGGCCTTGTACGGGATAAAGAATGGTAGTAAGAGAATACAAATTTTTAATCGACTTCAAAAGGAAAGAGATTCTCAATTCGATACCTGTGTGTTTCTTTTCAATGAGCTTATAGCCGTAATTTGGAAACACATTTACAAATTTTTTATAGTCGAAAGATTTTATGTATTAAAAAGAGATAGTTTCGGATAAGTCCCATGTAATTATGGTTAGGACGTGATCGTGGACTACTAAGATATTCTAAGGAACTCTTTAACGGATGGGAGTATAGGGCCCCTTAAGGAATTTAATACCGAGTTTAAATTTCCAAGATTTTTTTAATTGATTTAGTGACAGACGTTGTAAAAATATCGTGAGAATACGCCCCAATGATTTGAAAAATTGTTATAGTTTGGGCTCGTTTGAGATATCCTGATATTAAGGGTAGACGAACGAGATAGTTTATAGTAGTTATGAGATGATCCCGAATTGATTTGCGGAATCAGTTCGTGTACTTAGGTGTAGTTCTCCAATATAAGCGTAACTTCTTGCCGTAGATGCGGCACATCGGAGAGAGAGCAAGAATTAGTTTACAGGCTTTCTGCCCACTGATTTCAATATCATGGAATGTATAGTTAACTTTGATTTAGTTTCAGGTGGGAGTTTTGACGCTAGTTTTTTGCACTTCTAGTTCTTAGCAGATAAAATTAGAAAGGATGAGCTCTAGCAAGAGAGTTAATTGAGTGAATTTCTTTAAATTTTGTCACGAGTTATTTGGCTACAAGTAGTGGCCAGGATCTGATAAAGGAACTGGATTTCTCAGGTGGTGAATAGAAATTCTTAGTGTCGGGAACTCATTGAGTTCAAATGTGTTTGAACAAATGTGTTTGTTTTTATAACATAAGTAAGAAAATAAAAAAGTAAATTAGTAGAAAATTATGAATAGATATTACACGCTTTAAGGTTGGAGCAATTAGGATATCAAGTATGTGCATAGGTATCCAAGATTTTATTACATACAGGTATCGAAGTACGAAGACATAATGCACTTACAATATTAAAAAGACGGGCAGATAAATATGTGCAGGAATATTCAAAAAAGGAATATACAAGATGGAAAAATGTTATTTTATACATGTATGTATTTATGAACGTATGAATATGTATTTGAATATATTCTAGTTCATTTAACACGTTAAAATCCTGCCTCGTTTTAAATATATAAGGTATTGCTAATATCTTCATGAGTTTGTAATATTCTGGGTAAAGGATGTTGCAATATAAGCACTAAAATTGGAAAATTAAAATGTACGAAGTAAACTGACTTCCAAAACTCACTGAATTCACGCCTTAAGATATAAAATAACCAAAAAGCTTATAATTAGCTGTAGAATATTATTTTAGAACGTAAATACATTTTAAAAATACTGCTACTCTTAGATATTTCAGGAGATGATGTCTAGTGTAGACGCTGTCTAGTGACGTTTATATTATTATGTTCGTGGTTGTAAGCGTGTGCCTAAGATGGAGAGAGAGAGAGAGAGAGATAGAAAGAGGCGGATAAAGTGGGAAAGAGAGAGACAGAGACGCCAAGTTTGCACTGATTTCTAAAACCTCTATTCTTTTTGTCGAAAAGTTTTTATTTCGTCACATTTTGTTCAATAATTGAAAAATGCTATATTAACTGGTTATTCATGTGCTTGCGTATCATACACTTTGGTTTTGTTTACTATATTTGTTGTTTATATTTAAGAAACAATAATGGGCATTTGGGTGTTTTTAAATACGTATATTCGTGGCTAAAAGATTTGACTGTTAATAAATCGAGTTCTAAATATTCAGGATAATCTGCCATTCTAACTTCTTTTTTTATTCTATTATTCACAGCTTTCAATTGTATACAGTTATTAATGTACGCGGTGAAACCTGGTGTTTGTACGCGGTGAAACCTCAAATTAAATTTAAGTATAAAGAAGTCACGTAACATTTACAAACAGGGAAATATAAATGTGTTCTATAAGTTTTTACAACAAAATGTTATTTAGTAATACGGTAATTTAATTTTAATGATGGATAATCTGGTAATTTTTTGATTACATCTTTTGCCAATGATGTCAAAAACTTCTTCTGATAGTTATCAATACACTTACTAATAACTTTATTAGAGATCTGATATCAGAGATTAATAAGACTTAACGCAGGCAAAGTTATAAGAGGTAAAACAGACTGAGAAGGAAGGAAAAGTACTGAAGACCACTATGTTACATTAGGATGTAATATTCCAATTTTACGTGTGTCTTCGGTGAAAAAAATGTGATATTATAAAATAAATGTGGAAGCAAAACAATACATATAGAAAAGTCTTTTTATTTTAGACTAACATAAATGGCGAACGGAGCATTTAACTATTTTTCTGAATATAATGGAAATAATTTGTACATTTGTACATTTTGTACATGTATTTAACATATTTCATTCAGGTTTTTGCAGATGACCACGCTGAATAATTCGAGTGAATTTTGTATAAATGAAACATACGAAAATATGCTCTGTAACTTAATCGAAACGTGCAACTTTATTCTCTTTCATGTAGCGATAATATTTCGTCGCTGCGGGGGAACCTTTTATTTGATATAATTTCTACGTAACGAGATTATTTCATCCGATTATTTTACTCCAAGATAAGAACTACATATATATAAGGCGTTCTTTTATAATTTGATGTCTCTTTGGGATTGACATTTCTTAAGTTTACAAAACGAGCGTGACGTCCTTGAGAAATAATGTGCTATCGCTTATTTCAAAATCATTCGAATTATATTTACATCATTCAATTTTATTCCTTGAAAATAGTGGAATACGAGTTATATACAGGATTTTGTTCCAATGAAACTATAAAATAATTTAAATATGTTTTTAATTACTTTGTTTGATACTTTGAGTAAAATTGGCCATTATTTATTTAAATTACATTTGACATTTTGGTCTACAGTTCTATACACTAAATGTACCTGTTTGTTTTCTCCTATATTCTGACATAAATTTGATATGTAGCTTATTGTTGATCGAAATGTTCAAATTAGGGAGAACCAAAATATAATTATTGTCTCAATGGAAAAAAAAAATTTAATTATTAATTAGAAGGAATTTCTACCTAGTTCCCTAAAACATATTAGTTATTATTTCTCTTTTTAAATAAAATATAGAAATATGGAATAATCAAAATTCTATCGCTCCTCTTTTTTTTAAATATTTCATATCGAAGAATAAAATAAATTGAATACTTTGAATACTTCAATCAAAATAGGACATTATCTCCTATCACATTACATTTCTCATATAATATTATTTACCGATTAAATAGCAATCGTGGTTTTTGGAACTTGGTTCCTAATTTGTAGCTTGCACAAACGATATTTAAACAGTCACTTGAACTATTGCCATTAATGTTCTTATGATTATTACTAGTTCCATATTTTCATACCCCAAAATTAATTAAATTAAATGAACTAAACATCTGGCATATTAATTTTCAATTTCTTTAGAAAATTACTAAAATTAATACATATTAGATTACACTTTAATTTTTAACCTTCAGATGGTACATGCGGAAGCTCAACATTCCACAGCATATTTACTGTTAGGACGACTAGTTATGATATATATTTAAAATATGGTGAAATATTCAAAATATACATTATCAGGTAATGTACTAAAGTGATAAAAGGAGGACTACGTATGAAAGAAGGTAACATATAAACAAAACATATTTTATAATTTTGCGCTTTATATCCTATTATTGTAATCAATTTATTAGTCAACTTACAGTTCTCTCTTTAGAGGAATCAGTTTTGAAAGCATTGGGAATTTGTAATCACTAAAAATACACAAACAAAATAACAACAAAATATTCATTAGTTTAAATTTAACATAAAATGTAATAATAGTCAAACATGAACTGCCAAGCAACTCCATAATCACGTTCCTAAAGCCGTCATTCAGAAAATATGAAGCTTGTTAAAAACTTAAAAAAATGCACGATCAAAAACAATTGCCTTTTATAAAATCGAAAGGAAACACATGAGTGTTTAACGCGTATATTTTTATTCATTCTAAAATTTATCCAATTTTTTAAATATTTTCCCCAACATGAGTATATAAATTATTTTATGCAAAGACCAGATTACTGCATTGGTTTCAAGGATACAACGGAAATATTTAAAAACAAAATCTCAATATACCCGTGGGAAAATCGCATGGCTCGAATTTTTCATGCGCCATGTAGGTCTTCCTACCTAATATTTTGTCTAAATGGTTACCTCTATGTAACCTTATGATCGTGAATTGTTAGATGGCTATCCATAATTACACCAAGATCCCGCACGGATGACACTGTTTCGAGTATATCCGTTATATATATAAGCGTAAATCAGCCTCACCTCGCATTTGACCACATTAAATTTTAGCTTGTTGCTGTCAATCTGCAACCAAAACTTGCCAAGTACAAGTAGAGCGCGTATGTTTTGCTTGTAGACCATAATTTGTCATACTGAAAGAAGTGACAAAAGCGCTGTTGTTCATTGTTTGTATCAAACAGAAGACGACCTATAAACCAATTTCTGGGATACACTTAAGAGATTAGGAGAAAAACACTATTGTGACCAAAATTGATACTGATTTCTCACACATGTAATTTAAAGTAAAAATATATGGAAATTCATATACTAAACGGACTTTGAATAGAGCACAATTTTTACAATGTCCTGGTAAAACTTGCAGTAAAATCTTTATCCGCTTATGGAAGCAATGTATACACGTGATATTACGGTTTTGCTTGGAAATAATCCCCTTCAAGTACATTTATGTATTACTACCATCTATAAATAACATCTCATAAAATAACGCTTGTGCATACTGAGCTACAAGTCTGGAAAGTATCGATGAATATTCACTTTTATAACTAAAGCCATATTTAACTAACGGTTTGAAAAAAGTTTGAGGCAAATAAATAGGAAAAAATTAGTATGACGAAACAAATTGCTGGTAACACTAATTTTTACCAGCCTTTTAGATTTTTGGGAGTTACATAATAAAATGAAACTTAATCTTTATTTTATTATGTAACTCCTCTGCGGATTAACTTCAAACATAAGGAATTTTCAAAAACATACAGCTGAAATAAAACATAGATCTTCATTATTGATACATTTATGAACCAATTTCCAAGAAAAATACCTATCTAGAAAAAATCCATCAAAAATCCTACACCTTAATGAAAAAAAATAAAGAAATATATTGTACTAATATTACACGCTGCCTTAAGTTACTTTTCAGGAATATATTTATTTTAATAATATTTTTAACATACTGCAGAATTTTTACAGTGCTAAGGATGTCAGATTCACCTATTTCTTGTTTTCTTTCTCTTTTTGGTGGGAAAACTGGAAAGCATAGTAAAAAAAAATGGAGACGCTCTGGGCGTGATGAAAGTGTGTTCAAAACATTGAACTTCTGGAACGTTTTCCTGTGACAAAAGTTAGCGGATACTCTAAACTTTAAAAGTTAGCGGGGCTAGGTAGCGGGTACTCTAATGAAAACAATTATAATACCCTTATTTAAATGTATATTTGCTTAGGATTTCTAAACTTTTACTACATTACCACATATACTTGGTAGAGACCACACCGTTTCCGTTTTATAAACTATCAAGTTCTTCGAATAACGACATAAGAAGAAATATGTGCCGAAATAACATTTTACTTCTCCCCTTTAAAAGCAGAAACTAGGCAATATTTCAACCTTTCAGCGTGATCGATTCATTTAATAGAACAGTTAGTTGATTTATTGAATATGGCGACTTTTGTTTCCGTGTTTTTAGTTTTTACTTGACTCTTTTCTTCTTTCGGAATTAGACAGAGTAATTTACACAGTAATTTTAGTACAGAGTAATTTGGGTACTCGATACAAATAGCGAATACAATCATTTATTTTCTTGTTGGTTTTAATTAAAGAATTTATTCCTTTTTTTAACTTTAACCATGTCAAGCTTGTAAAAACTTCAATGGCAAAGAACGCACTTATTCTTGTTCAAAATTTTGTTTCATTCATCATAATTCCTGAAAGAAAAAAATGCCAATGAAACATAAAAAATAAACGTAACCTGTTGTGTTATATATATATATATATATATATATATATATATATATATATATATATATGTATGTATATATATATATATATACATATACACACACATACAAATATATATGTACATATATACATTTTTTTCTCGAGCTCGAAAACAATGCATACAGTTTGGAAATGTTAAATCACTGCCTCATAACATTCAAAGCAATGTAGTAATTTTGGTTCCGTTTTCTTTCTCCTGATGATAAATGGCATATCCTCAGTTGTTAGCACTGCCCGTTGCCTTCTCTTTGCTGATGATTTCAAATTATTCTTGGAGCCAGAAAACTTACCAGATTGTGAATTATTTTAAATAAATATGGACACATTATTCAGGACAATGGAGTATGAAGAAAATTCTACATTATAATATGAGCATATGTGCAATGTTGACGAATTTCGGTTGTGAATTAAATGGAAGGGAATTTTTCGCATATTCATATGGGATCTCAGAATTATTTCGGATTACCATCTCATATTCAAATGCTTTACGGCAACCCGTAACTTAGACATGGGTTTTTATAAAGTATAAATAAAACAAATAAGTGAATATTATATTTTCTTTAAATATAGCCGAAAAAAGCCGTATGTAAAAGGTCTTACCCATGGCTAACAATTCCTAATTGTTTGAACTTGGTGAACTAATTTGAAATGCGATTATATATTAAAAAACATTATTACTCTTCCATAGTAAATAACTTTAGCATATTAAGTGAAAATATGTATCTTATGTATCATATGTCAGTATATATGTAATTTATGTATCATATGTCAGTACGTTTAACGTCGAAGAATTTTTCTTTTTTTTCAATTCTGTTATCGAAATCGTCCTCAGGTTAGGAAGAGTTAATTAGGTCAGGAAGAGTTAATTTATGTCTATGGTAATAATAATTACTAGCATATTTCATTTTATGGCTTTTAGGAACTATATTATAATGGATTTACTTCTGCAAAAAGATACCGCGGCACTTATCTTTCGACCTCAGCCGATTTAAATAGCGAATGGTTCATTCTTGCAGGTCTTGCAGTCCTTTAAGACAATTGCCACTTCACGAGGAGTGGCATTAATGAGAAAATTTAAAACTATGTGTGTACATTATTTTAAATTAAATCATGTAATTAAATATGTATATCATTTGGGCGAATCTAAATAACATTAGTTGAGAACCATAGTTTTTATATATTTTTTTCTGATTCATGTTACATATTAAAAGGGCTTACTAAAGAAAATAAACGTTTTTTAATTTCAATTTAGAAGGAAATATTATTTTCTACAATACAAGACACGAGAAATGATAATTCAATTTTATTTCTGCGATGAGGTATCGAAAGTGTACTTGCCTTTATAATTAAATTCAAGGCTACGTAGTTTATAAAGGGGTGAAGACTGACAACTAAAAGAAACCAAGAAGTGACACTTGTTACAGATATTCTCTTAAGTCTAACCGATTGTACAAAAAATATAAAATTTAATTATTTAAAGTAATAGTTTTTTAATACAAAGTTTTGTTGTCATCATAATGTGTCTTGTGTAGAATTAAAAATATTTGAAAATTAGAAATTTCCACAATTCTAATTGGATAGACAAATTAGAATAAACAAGATATAAATTTCAAGGAAATTTTAGTGAGCTTCTAGAAACTCTGTTATAGGCATAATTTTAAGTTCAGTAGTTTCAGAAATAGGAAAAGTATTTTTAATATTTAATTAACATTTGGTTAATTTAATTAATCTCAATATTTCCTGGAGCATACAACACCGGCACGAATCGCTGCGAGCGGCGCAGTAGACCGTTTTTTGTGCACGTTGTGCATCGTTTATCTGGATATATGGTATTTATAATTAGGAAAACAAAAATTTATATTCCTGTTACGAGTTTTTTTAAAACTGTAATCACAATATGATTTTAAAATTAAAAAAAAATTGTATTTAATTTGACGGAAAAAAGTCGGAACGAAGCACGGAGTTATTATTTATTTCCTTTATTAAATTATTATTTGTATCCTAATTGGATACCAGCAATAATTTAGTACAGCAAATAATAGTATCAATTTAGTTATATAGTTCTTAATTTTTTATATACTAACTATATAAAAATAGGATAAAACTATTTCATCATAATCGGTTTATTTTATTGTGCAATTACATTTTCTTTTTTTAACTGATATTAAAATTTCATTTGAAACTTTGACTCATAGAAGAAAATGGTCAATAATACGACCTACTAATCTAACCATAAATAATGTTTTTAAATTAATTTTTCCGTCAGAAGTGCTAGTTAATAATAAATTAAATAGCACTTCTGACGGATTTTGTACGGACGAACGAAGAAAATACATAGGTTATGTTGAGGCTATATTATTATTGCTGATACTTTCTCTGTCCAGGATATATATATATATATATATATATATATATATATATATATATATATGTATATATATATATATAAATTATAATATAAAAGAATAAGACGAGAACGTTTATTGTTAAATTACCGATTTTTTTGTCATCGTATTTGTACTTTTGTGTTGTTTTATATTCACAAAAATAATATTATTGAAGAAGCAAAAAATATTCCTTGCTTACTACTTAATCTTTAACTTTTCATGATTATTTTATATTATTTATTATAACGTACCAGATACATTGCCAAGTTACAAATTATGTAGTAACTATCTAAATAACAATATTAATTTTATATAAATTTAAAGGGCTTTTAACAGACGTTGAGACCCATGAAATCCTTAATGTTTTTAATAGTGAAACCAACTAGCTTGATCTATTTTCTTAAATTTCCCTTTTATTCGGGATATTTATATCGCAATCAGGTACATTTATATTTTATTTCATATTAAATAATTTCTTCCATTTAAGCGATATTCTATATTTTCGTGTATAAATAATTTATTCACGGCTTACCATATTTTAATTAATACATTTTCTATTTAACTTTAAAGCATTGTTTAAATTTATCTTAAACTCCGATACCCCAATTAGTGATTTTTTAAATAAATATTTAATCTAATCGAAGGACTTGATTACAAGCCCTACTCGGTATCTATCAAAATCGTGTGTAAAAAAACATAAATGCAGAGTAGGTTTAGTGAAGTTTTATCAGGTTTTAATTGACAACAAAGAAAAGTTAAAACATATAGGCCCATACCAGTTTTAAAGCAAGTCAGAAGGGTCGAAAATTTTTTTTAAATATTACCGAGTGATATCCATGAAACCCCATATGATGAAACGGTGCTACGGAACTTAAGAAAGTTATGGTGCAAGTGCGCCAACGACCTCGCGTGTACGCTTGAAGCCGGCGAGGAGAATAATCGTTCGTGGCTCGCATAGAAATATAACACTAAGAATTATTCGTTTAAAACATACCATCGTATCCCCTATATAACCATACCTCAATTTTTCTAAGACTATCCTGCAAGACTACCTGCTTTTTCCTACTTTTTTCTCCTAAAGTGAGTTAAATCTTTCATTTTTTTTAAATAAACTCCCTCTATCTTCCATATAGTTTTGGACCCATATATTACAAAAAATTGAAGGACATTCTTGTTTCGTTCGTGGCTCGCATATAAATGTGACACTCAGAATTATTTGCTTAAAACATACTACCGTGTCCCCCATAGAGCCATATCCTAATTTTTTCAAGACTATCCTGCAAGACTGCCTGCTTTTTCCTTTATTTATTTTTGCCCAAAACATGTCGTATGTCGTATCCCCTATATAGCCATGTCTCAATTATTTGAAGACTATTCTGTAAGGCTGCCTGCTTTATCCTATATTTTTTTTCTAAAAAATCATTAAATTTTAAATTTTTTTCGTAATAAGCACCTTTTATCTTCCATATAGTTTTGGGCCCATATATTACAAGAATATAAATGACATTCTTTTATGAAAAAATTTAAAAAGCAATTTCCTTGAAAACTGTTATTTAAATATCAACAATGGAGATTATGTATTTTTTGAAAACACGAATGAAAATTTTGTGTTCTTTATGAAAAGTCAAGTTATTTTTACAATAAATTTTACTATATAGTTCTATAAAATTCTTTGGATCAGCGAGATAAAACAAAGTGTACATAATACCTTGTCATATACTCTATACATGTACGACATGTTATGCTCGCAAGCTCGAGAGGGTTATCAAAATATTCATGCCAAATTCGCAAAGCAAAGGCCGATTTTTTCTGAATTTCAACAACGCGATACGAACATCGATATAAATTAAAGTTTATTTTGAATTTTTTAAGGTATTTAAAAATCGGTTAATTTTGATTATTTTTTGTAATCGCTTAAAACATAAGATCGATGTTTACATTTTTATTTCTTATGCAAAATTTTTAATGTGTTATGAATATGATATGTGCGTGATAATGAAAAAATCTTTGTTTCATGATCGCGTTTTATTTTTTACTCTTTCGAATTGTTAATAGGGTTTCCATATTTTGAAAAATTTTTCTTTTTGAAATTACTTCTTTTTTTATATAACACCAGGTCAATATTCTTCTGTTCCCTTTTTATTTCTACTTAAAAATTTGATTCTGCCTGCATGCTTTGAATACACAATCGTCGCAGGTGTCACTTCTATATTTTTTAAGTTAGTTGTTCACTATAAACGCACCGTAATATATATACGACATGTTAATTTGCCTGGCAGTGAACCGAGCTAGAGATAGGTTTTTCCTAATTACGGATGTCACTGTCATAGATAAGAATGTATGTATATTTTCATTTATTTGTATAATACCTGTATTTAGAAGCGTCATTTATGTACAGAAGACTATAAGAATTTGTATGTAGCATATATTAATATATATTTTCGTAAGTGTATATTATAGTCTACATATGAATTGTACGTGTGTGTGTGTGGGAGCGCGTGCGTGTGTGCGACCGCGTGCGCGTATGTGTGTGTGTGGGTACGTGCAAATAAATAATTATTATTGTGATTATTTTATTAATACATATATCCAAAGGTATAAGGTCGACATTATACAACTATAATGTCGACCTTCGTAAATTAAATGTTTACAAAATAGTTTTGAATGTTATAAATTGAAAATAATTTTAAATTGAGCTCAAAAGTCCTCAAGAACGAGTTAAGTAAAATTACTAAGAAAATATATATACTAAATACAGTCGGTACTAATCTACATCTATTAATTTTATTACGGTTATAACTGTATACTTGAGTATAATTTATTGTAAATCTTGCTAATATCCAAAATATGTTACACTCCAACTAACCCAGTAATTTTGTAGCAATCAGATACACCCTTCAAATTTCTTAAGCCTTTGAAAGGTGTATCAACTCCAGCCTCTTATGATGATATAATCAAAACTCCAATAAAAAGTTCCAAGATTAGAGTTTTCGCAACACAAATTTCCTCTCAAAGTATTAGTTTACTATTCTGGAGGGGAGTTGTCATACTTTTGATTTATTGGTAATAATACTGAAATCGTTCTGCCCAGTCTCTACAATAATCTACTGAAAAAACAGGACTTTAATGAGAAATATTCCGACGCTAGGACAACATTTCTACGTCTATATAAATCAGGTACATGAGTCCAATGCAGCGTAGTTTAAGTTCAGTTAATTCAAATTAAGTTTGTCAGTTGCTTGCAGCGTCCTTCATAGTCTCCGTCTCCATTTCAATCCTACCCTAGCAATTAAGTCGAGTGAAGTGTTAATTAAAAAATGATATCCGAAGGATAATATATATTTTTAAAATAAGTAATTTTAAATTGTTTCTAAATATCAGTAATCTGTTTTCAAATAATTGAGAAATCAATCTTAACTTTTTTTAATAAAATTCACAAGCAACATAACATAACGTATCTAATCCCATATTAGTTTTTCTTAGTTATTCAAGAATTGGTTATTCCACGTCATTAACATCCATATGAATATGGATAGATTAAAAATTATTGTAATTTCCTTAGCGTAACGTGAGTATGGTAAAATAAATCGACCACAATGGTGATTTGTTTTATGCTATCGCTTTACTGTACTCTATTAAAGTGTTTGGTTATGATATTAATTCGCAAAGAGAAGAAGTTTGTCGTTTGAATCTTGGCTGGTTCTTGAAAACACATTTGGTTATCTATGACCAAATTTTACTTTATTATTAGGCACCAAGGATATTGGCATCTAGATAAGTAGGAAAAGACAGCAAGAATGTAGTTTCTATGCACCTATTCTGAAAACCGTTATTTGAAACGACTCTAAGCTTTATAGTAATTGAATGAATATTAACAGCCCGATATTGAATGAATATTAAACATTCAAAGTCTTCATGGTAGTCGTCTACTTTAATCCGAGGTGCAATGTAAGTCTTTTTATGAAAAAAAAAATATAATAGCCAGGAATCATGAGAAATAATATAAAATAGTGTAGTAATTAAAGAATTCACAGGATGTATGGTAATTGATTAATTCTGCAAAATACTTAACAAAACTGGTATTATGTATACGAAATTGAATCGTATTATATATCAAATACGTAACGTAAGAAGGAATCGAATTTTTGAGCTCGGAAACTTATCAATTTATTTGTTTCTTTGAGCGTTATAAAACAAAGTTAGTAATTTTGTAGCAATCAGATACTCCCTTCAGATTTCTTAAGCCTTTGAAAATGCGCATACGTACGTAGAAATATATATACACGCAGACTCCGATAGTGAAATAACAATCGTCCGACTGTCATTTCACTTCGCAAAAAAAGGAATATTTATTAATAAGAATATTGTAAGGTCCATAGTATACGTCGTATATATATATATATATATATATATATATATATATATATGTGTGTGTGTGTGTATATATATATATACGCGCACATTAAGGCATACAACAAGTAGGTCAAAGAGCTCTATGCGAGCGAGGTCAGCGAGGCGAAGGCTGACAATATCATTGTTTTTAATTATTGACAAGATCCGCCCTCATCACGTAACCCTCGTTACTGTCTCACGAGCAGCTGTCACACATCTGGCCTAATCCCACGATCTTTTATGGCCGGTAATTGCACTTTTTCCGCTATACGTTAATAAAAATTTCAAGAGGGATGGTTTCGCTCAGATGATTTATACATTGAAATTAATTTATATTCAAATTAATTTATAAAAAGGATCAATGGAACTTAGACAAAGTTGGTTAATTTTGAATGAAATAGCAATTTTTACTAATATTAATGCATATAGATGGATAACGCTGTCAACGAAATTTTAAATAATTTTAATAAATTGTTGAAAGATTAATTAATAATACTTTTCATCTTGTTTTCCACAATTATGTTTGTAAGTAACTTATATTTTTTGCGGGGAAGTAATAATAAAAATGTACCTATTTTAATATGCTTGGCCTGCAGCTGAAGATCTCAAAATAATACTGTTTGAAAAAATGGCTCAAAATTTTCTTCCGTTTTAAATCTATAGGCATCAAATGACGTTTAATAACTTTTGGGCCTTTTAGCTATTAATATATGTGACTTCCTTCCTTAATTTCTTAATTTCATTCACAGTTATTTTTTCTTATCATCACACTAATACCATTACTTGGCTACTTTACTACATAAAATAATTTTTCTTCATTCCAAATATTTATATTCAAATAGTTTTAATTTGCTTCATTACCCAAAAATAAAACATTAAATTGGGTGTTGCTGAGTATAAAATGGTAATTGGTGTTGTGCAAAGTTTATGTAGTTATTTGGACTTCTACATCTGATGTCACATTTCTATATCTTATTTTAAGTATTGCTTTAACAATCTCTTCAAACTTATGATCTATTGTTACAGAGGTTGTCTTACATAATATTTAAGGGTCGACATAGCTTTCGGCAAACAGTGGTGATTTTATTTGTATTATGAAATTTTAACACAACACACAAATAATTATTTGTATCAACTGTGATTTCGTATTGAGCGTACGCCAGGTTGTGACGGGGAATAGTACAATACTGGCTTTGCTGGAGACAGTGCGAGTGCAGCTGTGGGTAGCGGTGCGGTGCAAGTACGCACGTAGCGATGCAAGCACGCATGCACGCACGCACGCGCGCGCGTGCCCACTCACGCACAAACACATAATATTATTATGATTAAGAAACATACTTTTATATAAATAATTCCATGTTTAGCTACAAACTGCTAATTCAGTTCCATCCAAAATATTAAATGAATTAATATATAATAGTATGTCAATTTATAAGTCCATCTGTATAAATAAATTATATATTCTCTTATGAATAAATATCTAAATCGTAGCCGGATAAGAATCGTAGTCAGAATAGAAAAACAATCGCAAAAACCTTCTTTATTTGGATACTTAAATTGACGTTAATTTATAGATAGCTTTGCTAGAATACCACCCAAAAATGCTAGTATGCTAGTATAGGATATACTTGTTAAAGTTAATAATAAATATTAAACAAAAATAATATCAGCTTTACAGATTTCAATAAAATAAATACGTATTTTATATATAGCTGGACATATTAACCGAAGAATTAAAAAAAGATATGAGATGATTTTAAAAGTGAAATAAAAATAATTTTTTTATTTTGTTGTTATAATCATCCCATATCTTTGTTAATGATCTTATAGTTTTTTTATCGGCTTGTAGTTATTAAATTTATGTTGTAGGATGCCCAGTTATTATTTTAAATTATACGAATTTTAGCTATATTAAAATATTTAATTGACATTTCAAGAGTAATACACATTTTAAGTTGTTATTAAAACATGTTAAAGTGATGCGTAAAACTTCATTATTAAATAGGATAATATTGCACGCTATGTAAAATCGATTGAGGAAACCTCAAATTCTTTAAACCACTTTTCTATAAAACAACGATAATTCGTGGCCTTTAATACTTTAAACTGAATTATTTTATTATTAAAATATTATAAATGTCAAGAGTATATATAGATACATAAATTTTACACACAATAATAACTATTAACTACAAGACGAACGTGCGTGCGAGTCGTGTTAGAGAAAGCGAGACAGATTGCATTCTTTGTGTATTGCACACCGTGTCGCGTCGACTGTTCGGAAATTGTCCTCTTTGTCATATATGTTTGGGATAGATCCATAATCCTTTATTTAGCGTCGAATACATTTAATTTAATTAACGTAAAAATTTGAGGATACACAGTTTTTCGAAAGATAAATATTTCAAGAAAAAATATTTACTAATGTAAATAAATGTTGATATTACAATAATAATCTTTAGATGTAGAAAAAACACGCTCGTAAAAATATTTCTTTTACCAACACATTACTTTTTATGAACAGCAAATCGCCGATTTAACTGTTGCACACCGCACTGTAATTATATAAAGTTTTCACCTTATTTTCCAAAGTAATTTTATGAAATTTCCTAATATAACTCGAGATTTTCACAATACATGAAGGCCAGTCGAGAATATATAAAATATCATATTACTTAATACATGCTATTTTCTAAAGAAACTGAGTACTTAGCTTCCAAGCCAACGGAGTTGCAGACGGAAGAATAGTTGAATGAAAATTTGAAATTTACTTGAGAGGATCCCGCAGATACCATGATGCCAAGAGAAAAAAAATTGTCTAGTTACATCGACAAAATATGCAATAGCGGTAAAATGGATAAACTGTTAGGTCTGTAGCTAGAAAACGGTGGAAAAACAATAAAATGAAGAAATGATAGAGGTGAGAACTGGGTAAAGTATCTTTACGTCAATGTACGTCAATGTAATATACCTTGGATAGTGATTTGTTCGCATTGCTATTTTATTAAGTGCGATACTGTCTTGTATTTAATACATTTTCTACACAGTAGGTAATTTTTTAATTCACTATTTTATAGAAAATGCATACGAGGTAACAACATTAGTTACATCAATATATTTTTACAATGTAATACTCACATTCTCGTTATTTATAATTATATGGAACAGTGCATCAGCGGTCATTTGTAGAAATTACAGTGACTCGCAGCTGGCTGACAGAAGTAACCAGTCAATAAGGTTCATTTCTGAAATATTTTGAAACCATTTTACATATTTTTTTAATTTAGCGCTACTCACCATTATTTCCCCATCAGCTTGCTGTCCTAAGTACACCTCATATTTTGGGATTTGATTGTTTTATTTACCAAATAAATTTGATTTTATTATTCCAGTTGAAACCTCCTTAGCGTTGAAATAAAGCAACAATAATTTTCTTTTCCTGAGTAATTTCTTACCGGGATTCATATTTTCAATTTTATAATTAGTGGATCTACATCCTCTATACATAAAATGGAAAATATAAATAAAATTATTATATGTTAGCATCAAATATGCACACAAAAAATACGTAAATCTTGCGTATCATTTACAATTTTCATAACGTAAATCGAACCTTAAAACAAAAAAAGTTTAAATTTATTGAATTTCCAAAATTACGTTACGGGAATTTAAAACAAGCCAGTATTGAAGCGGAATCTTGTAGATGCAAATCAGATAATATGCTCTTATATTATCTGATTTGCATTCTATTAAAAAAAAATAAAAACTGTCCTAATGTTCAGCATTTTTAATTATTTACGAAACGTTCGTACATTGAAAATATTCGTCAAAATTAAAAGGTCACCGAAAGTCTTGAAATGTTTAAACTTGTTTTTAAATAGCCATGTTTTTGCGAAAAACAGTTAATTAAAACGATAGATGCAATTAGTTGTTGTTTACTACTTCGACGGATGTATATTTCAAATAACAAAATACGAAATCTCTTAATTTTAATTCATTTCTGAAATATTGTACGAGGATAAATCATTTATTTTTAATAAAATTCAGTGATTTTACTTTGAAGTGAAAACGTTTGCCTTCAATTCAGTAATTATCTTTTGATTACTTGTAACGGAGTTATTCACTGCCAAGTAAAAAGACATTTTTTGACTCTGGCTGCTCATAACTAGTGAAGTAATTATCGTACAGCAAATGTATTCGAAACAGATGATACAGACTTTATATACTCATTAATAAATGATCATGTTTTCAGACTAATTCACAAAAAATATATGTTCTCTGTTTGCATAAATAAACCAGGTCGTTCTGTAAAATTTCATCACTACATGAACGAACTTCGATTCGATTCTGATTCGATTCTGAACTACATGAACGGAAATACTCGAGGAGATTAGTCAAGAAATGAGCCTGTTGCTCTCTATTATGCACCATCTAAACACTGTTTCCCCAATTCTGCGACATGTTTTATCACTGCTCTGCTCCCTCTCTCTTTTAATCACGGCGTAATGATGAATAGCTATAATTTCCTTTTAAATATAGGTTTTAAAACTCTGGCATTATAGAGAATATAATAAGATAATATTAAAAAAAAAATTATTTGAGTATAAAAGAAATGTTTGGTCTTAGCACATTTAGTATGCTTAATGTTACTATAACTAGATGTTACTATGAGTAGGTGATAATTTTTTTGCAGGTACCCTTGCTAAAAAATAAGATGAAATTTTGGACTGGGTATTGGTATATGTATTAAAGACCATATTTAGCTTGTTATGGAGTAAATTTTGATGGTGAAGCGTCTATTTCTGGTTCAGGTGGTGGCACAAATAAACGAATAGGTAGATATTGGCACATGAAAAGGATTATGGACGTTTCAACAAATACAAATATTTTTGAGCATGTGAAGTAAATAAAAGATACATTCAATATAAAGCACGAGCAGTGGCTTGCTTGGGCTACAGAAATTACATAGTACGCGATGGAAATATATAATATGATTTTGAAATTTGTGGTACTGTTAAATCAGGAGTACGTTCAGGCGAAAGTCTAATAATTTTTCATAACTAAAAATAACGTGTTCATCTTACCCTTACAAATTTGTTAATCTAAATTTCTTTCATTCCTCATAGATCACAGGATTTTGAACTCAAAATTAATAATAACTATCCAACATAACATTGAAGAAAATAATCGAATAGATACACACGCACCTACTAGCTTCATTCATTATCCTCAAAAAATATAAAATTAAAATTAAAGCCACATTCACGAAAGAACAAGAGACAATTTGTCGTCGCAATTTCATGTTAAAATTAGACTTTAGTTACTTTCTTCGAAGAAATTTGGCAAAATGTTAAAACATTAATTTTACACAATCCCATTAAAAGAGAAAGAAAACAAATATATGAGTTAATGGTAACTATTTTATGTTAATTATTGTTTAATATTATTAGTTTATAACTACATTTTATTAAATAAATTCGTTCATTAAATAATTCAATTTTTTATTATTTTCATAACATATACAACTCTTTATGTCGACTTGGTTATTTCAAGCTGCAAAAATATTTGAGATATTAATAATTAAATTCCGAAAATAGTTGAATCGTTTTTACAATTAAATTTAATCAATACATAAAATTTTAATAAAATCTTAAATCATTAAAAAAAGCTTTAAAAAATTTAATTTTAACGGGTATAGAGTAAAAGTGGAAATATACCTGACAACAGCGTTAACTGCATTAAATATAATATAATGTAACCTCTACGCACATTTTTTCAAATCCTCCGTTATTCAGTAGCAATTATACAACATCAAAATTTCTTTGAAATAATATCCCACATGGTATATAAACAAATTTGAAACCTTAACCCCCGCTTAAAATGACATATGAATATTTTTAAAAGGTTATCCGGTGCTAAATCTTATCCAGTGCCAACTTTCGAGGTATGAAGCCTATCACAGTTCCTGAGAAAATAAATTGCGAATACAGAAAAACAAACATATTGTCTACATTATATGTTTCATAGGCGTAAAACATGGTACATATTCCAAAAATTATGACATCTAGAAACATCCCTGTAGTTTTCTTATAACTTTTACGTGGGTTTCTAAAAACCCATATTGGTTTAAAAAATTTTCGGCTGAGTGATTTCGAAAATAAGGAGGAGAACATATTTTTTTTGCACCTTTTTCTGTATATATCTAAAGACGTGATAACAAAAATTATGAGAAAAAAAATATATTTATATATTTTTGAAACCCTTACAAGGAGCTCTTTAAAATGACATCACACACTAAAAACAGAAATGAAAATAAAATGTTTCGAGTGTCCATATACGCCCTGTGAAATTTCCATATAAATATTTTCCAGTTTAAGCTTTTGACATATGTATGGGTTTATATGTTTAATTTCTGTGCCAAATTTCAAGTTTCTACGTCAAGCAATTTCTAACAAAAATGGCTCTGACGTACAGATGGACCAACATGTAAGTGATCTCATAAGAGTTTCGCATTTGCTTTTAAGGTACGGAATCCTAAAATAGATGAAAACAAACTAATTATAGTGTAAATAGTATCTTTGATGAATACATGTGGAAAGACTAAACAATAAAGTAAGAAATTGACATAGGTATAACACATTTAGTGTGAAAAGTAGTATGAATTAAAAGAGAAGACCGATATTCTAAGAGTTTGACAGTTACAATTAAGTGATGATAAAAGTAAAATGAAGTCTCTAACGTTAATTTCGAACTTATTTGTTAACAAAAAATTAATAGATAATTTTAAAAATGATACACCTCGTTAAAAAAAACTGTGTGATTCGTTAAAAATTGTTAAATCATATGTGAATCCAGGTCAACGAGTTACAACATTCATCGGTTTTATAATTGCATTACATAAAGCTAACAAAATTAAGAGAGATTAATTATTTATCTTTTATACAAAAACCGTACAACTAACAAAAACTCGTTAAATCAAGAAATGCCGTATTTTTTCCGAAAATATAAACATTTTAAAATTGAATATTTGATCTTTTCTTGTTTAAATATCATAAGTGTAATGTAATATGTGCGCTTAATGAAATATTAAAGAGGAATATTTTTACTTACTTAAATGTAGTTACTCTCAGATTGGACTCAGGTGGATTTTATTTCACGCAACGAAGAGTCCACTGTCTTTCCGTCGACTAAAAATTCCGTTTTTAATTCGCAGGAATCAATAGACAGATTATTATTTATTCTTATTCTATAATTTAGTGTTAAAACTCTTCTTCAGAATATTTTCAGTTAAATAAATAATTTAACTTTTCTCTTGCAATTAGAATTGGACATTGTTAGTAATTACATAAAAGTAATGAAATTTTAATTGTAAGTAAAAATATTATTATCAGGTATTTGAATTTTAAAAGGATGCCACAAATTGTCATTCCCATAGAGTATCCCTGCGGGTGGGTAATGATAATATCTAATCTGTTCGTATATATAAACAAAGATAGAAATATCCTACAGTCTGTAGGTGATGGTAATGTAAAAAGTTATTAAAGTTAAATTGTTGTTCCTAGTAAGCAAAAACAATGCATTGACAAGCTATAGGAATCGATGGTAAGTTATCCAGTATTGACCTTCCGTGTACCGGATGCGGTATGTTGTACTGTTAACACTCAAGTAATATGGATCATTGCGGGTGCCATTGTGGGATTAATATGGGTAACTACAATCAAAAATGAATGTATACATATGTATTTATATGTGTAATTTTGAAAACTTAGTTAATTTTGGCTAAAATAAATGTAAGTTTACAAAGTAGGTACAAAATACGTTTTAAAGGAAAAAAATTTACATGAATTTCAGACAGTATCATTTCTGAACTATAAACATATTTCTTAAGGCATCATTAGGCACGAGATAAAATGTGTTTCTTTTATTGATCAATCTTCGTTAGGATAGCTTGGGGTAGTTTAATAATATTTGAGCACTACTTATTTGAATTGGGATCCAGCACCGAATTTTTGAGTGATTGGATAGGCTTCATAAATGAGTTTTCATTTGATAATGAAATAATAAATTGAAAACATATTTTTACTCAACTAAAACACTGTAAAAAATGTTAATCCAGACCTTCATCTAATGATCAAGATGAGATCAACTGCTGTTATTACTTTATTATATTACATTTAGGTTTCATAAAGCGTTTTCTTATTATATTACCATTATGTAGATATATATTTCAGTTATTTTAATACATTTAATTACTTTTATGACTGTTTAATGTCATCGTCCGAGACGAATTGCAACGAGGCTAAATGAGATATCCTCCTAGAAAGGCTTATTTTATATATTTGGGTTTCCGAGAATATTTTTAGTTACGACTACATTCATATTTAAAAGATACCGCTCCAATTATAAGACATGGTTTAGTAGTTTATGTAGCCTACCGGTAAATCCCTAAAACCTAATCTCAAGTTTCGCAAAGATCTTGATTTTAAATTCTACTCAAACCAAACAAAAATAATTTCTATTTTACTTAAATATAACGATAAACGTTACGCTACCTTTTTTATAATGGATGAGAAGATTTTCTAATCTAATTCCACTTAGATTACGATATCTTTCTCTGCCATTAAAACAAATGGATAAATCGTAACACAGTCGTACTTACAATTAGCTCATAAAAATTTTTACTTATTTAGAGAAATTTGCAAAGATCATAGTTTTCATTTAAGACAAATGATATAATTTAGCGTTCACAATAGGAAAATAAAAATAAATTTCATAACTTTTACTTTTTACGCTAAATTTTTTAACTCAACAAGGGTTTGGTTTTGTTGGGGTTATTTTGGTTTGCGTTGAGTTGGGTCGAACTTTAGTCGGGATAGCTTTCGGTTGGGTTATGTTGTATTATGTTTACTGTGGATTGGGTTTGCTTTGGGTTGAGTTTTGTTGGATTGGATCCAGTTGGGCTGGAATGATCTGGGTTGGATTTAGTTTCGGTTGGATTGATTGGGTTGGTTTGCTTTGTATTGAGTTGGTTTTGGTGAGATTGACTTAGCTTTGTTTTCTGTTGGACTTGGTTGAGTTCGACTAGGTTTGGTTGCATTGGTTTTCGGTTGTGTTGGATTTGGTTGAATTTTATCGATTTGGGGTTAGATTGGCTTGAGTTTGCTTTGGTTTATCTTGGGTTTAGTCGGGTTATGTTTTGTTGGGTTTGGTTGGGTTGAGTTGCACTTCAATGTAAAAATATTAAATTCCCATATTTTCTGATTGCCATGAATTCCAAAAATTCTAAAAAAAATTCCATTTTAATTGCTTTAGTAGTTTTACGTCATATATGTTAATACAAGGCGACAAAAATTTCAAAAACTGTGTTCAGTTGCATTCCGTTACTTTTGTTATATTCCCCTAAATATATCTTTGTAAATATTTTCAATATACAGACACGTCTATTCTAAAATTATATTATATCTATAGATTGCTTCGACGAAACAAAATTATTTTTCTTGTTATTCCGCTCAGGGGTGCCCTATGTAATTAATGTTGTTTTTGATGAAATTATTTATCAAACGAACTGACTGAATACGTTATTTGTCAAAATTGTCATCAAAATTTAAAATTTGTCATCATTACTTCTCTTTGGTTTATTAATATTTTTGGTTGTTAAAATTATCGTAAAAAGGGAAGCAATTTATGTTACAATCGTATTTTCATAAACATTTTGCCCTATTGTTGTAGTATCAAACCCAAGTTAACCCGAGCTGAGTTTTATTTCGAAAGTTATTTCCTTACGAAGGGGTAAGTTTGTTAAGAAATATTCATTGAGAAATATTACGTTCTTTAAATCAGGCATGGAATAAAAAAACTTTCATGAGTACTTCGACGTTTGTTAATACATAGTTTTCTTGTATAAATCTCTCAATAACCATAAGAATATTTACAATTTAAATATACATTTTGATAAAATCCATGTAAAAATATTAAGCAAATACAAATATGAATTATCAAATGACCAAGTTTAATTTTTGAAAATATGTTTTGAAGTTGCCATTTAAACTTAGTCGATTGTAAACATTTATTTAGCTTTGAATTTAACTTCAGAAATATGTGAAAAATTATTTTTTATGAAATATGGTATTGCTGAAAACCATCATACTTCGTCATATTATTTATACCTAAACAAGCAGAACGCAGTTAGTAGTTACCACGTACCATTATTACTACGCAGGATGCAGAGTTTTTATGGCGTGAAGCATTTATCAGTAAACCATTGACCTCCGGAATGCGGTAGATAAACATGAAACGATGAAATTTCAACCCGGCGAACACGCGCCGTCCACTTGAAGACCGCCGCTTGTGTTTTGCTATGCGGGACTCCAAAAAGATCGATGTTGTTAGTGCCATTTTGTAACGTGGATTATGAATGCGGTTCGATAAATTAAATAAACTCAATTATCTTAGGTCACTATAATGTTCTTGTTAACAGGTAGATTATTAGTAAATACTTTGTTATTATATTACTCAATTTTTATAACTTTCAAAAGAAATAATCAACATCAGTCGCTTAATTAATTTACATCCCGATTATACGGTGCATAATAATTTCAGTTGCTGAAAGCCATTACCAATTTTAATTTTTTTTTATTCTACTATTGAAACTTTTAAAGTCATCTAATTACATGACCATTTCTCCTCATAGCGCAGAAACGCTATAAACCCTTAGAATAATTTAATACAGAATAGTTAGCTTTTTCAGATTTGCATATAGATTAGTATTAACAACAGAATTTATTTGTCAATTGGAAGTTGAGAATGGTCATGATGGCTATATCATATGTACTATTATTTATGTGAGTTTTAGCGATGTTCGTATGTGAGTAATAAAAGTAACAAATAATAGGTCGAACAGTGAGGATCGGCAACAAAGGACGTTACTAACGTTCAAACAAATATTTGATTCTCTTTAAAAATGTAAAGATTTCGCTTTTTGTTCTAACATAAATTGACTATTATATCTATAAATGACCGTAATCTTAAAATTATCGGTCATAATTCAATACTCAACTTACATCTCGAATAGCACGCCCAATGGACTTGAATTGATTTAGATTCAATGATTGTTCATATATCAAAGGGCCGTGCAGATAGGAGGGAATGGCGCTCAATTAAGGTATTAAAGAGGATCATTTGTGCTATTCACAGTAATCAAGGATGCTATTGTAAATCATCTACTAGTGTTCGCAACTTCAACAATGGCGGCTGTTATCTGCACTACCTTGGACTATCAATCCGTCTGCCCTTTGACATAAACACAAGGTACGGTTATACGATTCTAAATTACGACGTAGAATTGGGAATGTGTTATAATAAATATATATAGATATTAATTATTACGCTAATATGACGTTATAATAAGTGATACATGCACTATATGATGTGTTTATATTTATTATGAAAAGATGAAAAAGAAATTAAAATTTACCTTGCGTTGGATATCAATATAAATGTTAATTTTTTAAATAAGTACTGATTACAAAAACCCAGTGATCACTATTCAGTACTTAAATAATATCGGAGTCAATTTTAATTAAAATGTCTAATTTGGCTAAATTATCACAATTTTATTTTTAATGCTTTATAAATAAATTTGTTTTCGAAGTTTAAGGAAATCAATTCTCTTTACTTATATTATTTCTGTGCATCCATCAATTCATATATTTTACGTAAAGTTTGGGAAATTGTGATATGCAATTTATGTCTTGATTTTGGACATTTTTCGGTTATGCTTAGGTTTTATGGCACATGTGACAGTAATTATATTGTCACTGCAAATTAATGTTATGAGCTCTGTATTTAGTAAAGAGAATGTGCATCCGGATTTCATGCAATAAATAGTGTGTTACAGATATTAATTCTGGTATAACATTGCAACTATTAAAAATATACTATAAACTGAATCGCTGTTTAGAGTAAATAAGCAAAATATGAGCATACATTTATTTTAATTTATTAAATCACTTATTTAGTCTCAAAAAAAAGGGGGAAAGATTATTTTCGTTATTTATAACTTTTTACACTCACAAACTGCGATGACGATAACCACTCTGTGATTGCGGCCTCAAATGAGTAAAATTTTCATGGTTTTGGTGAAATAATGCCTCATGTTGGTTGGTCAACAATGCCTCATCTAAATCCTTATGTTGCTCAGGTTGCACAAACTTAGTAGTCGTCACACATTCTTTTATTTTGTCGGTGTATGACCGCAGCGTGTCTTATAATTAAACCAGCTTGTATCTTGTTAGTTGTATGACTTCGGCAAGTTATCGTTTGTACGGTCAGCTTTTCAATCCGAATTTGAGCTTGACGTCTTTTATGATTTGCGGAATACTTTTCATTTAAGGAATAAGAAAAGCAAATAACCATTGACATATCGACAATTCTAAATTTGTATGCCACTAACCGTAAATCCGCCTAATTAACGAATAGTGAAATTATACATATTTGACAAATTGCTGCCGTGGGATGAAAATGATTTGACAGTACATCGTTTGTTGTATTTGCAGCGGTTCTATTTGCACAAAGACGAATAAGGAGCTTTGTAATATATTTTCGCATGTTCATTTCTAGTAACGTTTCTCAAAGTATTGGCCAAAAGACAAGGAAGAAAATGTAATTGCGCTTTTTGAATTCTCTGGATATACCATTAATCTGGAAAATATTACGATTTCTTCACGGATACGTCTTCTTTTCACGAAACTTGCCCATTAAAGTTGGATCTACCTAGGTAAAAAATCTTTGAGAATCTTCGTTTAAGATATACAACAATATTTAGCTTGCATGAGAAATTAAGATGATAAGTCGGTAATTATTAGATATTTTTGTGGAACACGTGACAAAAATAGCTTGAGCCCATTTCTTTGCTCATGGGACTATCTGTCGTGTTTCATTACACAACGTCAGAAAGATTTTTGCATCCTGTTTTTTAGAAATATTGATAGTATTAAACTACATCTCTTTCCATAGATCTCCTGATATTTAAAGTTGTATTTTCATCTTTAACTTCACATTTAATCCTGTCTGGCCCTATTTATTCATTAGTTTGCTCTAGGAAACCAAAGTTATTCAATGGATATAGTGTTTAACATACATGGGTCAATCCATTTTTGGGAAATGTTACTTATATCAATGCCTACTTTGCCCTGAGAATTCTGGATGGACCAGGTTTTGGAGGTGGGATTTTTTGTGATAGAGCGAATTCTTTATGAAATTCCCTGGATTCGTGATTTTCAGGGTATGCTTCGAAATATGTAGAATCGTTATCAAATTATCCATTTTGCTCTCACTTATATACTACTTGAATCTAGGAGGATAATATGTTAAAAATGTTCATATCAAGTGCCATCGTATATAAGTTTTCATATAATTTTTTTCTTCATCTCTCCTCAAAAGGACTAAGAATGTTTTTCTCTCGCACCGATGTCTTTTAAATTTATGTTTTAGTGGTTTGGACCAGTTGTAAAATCTGCATCGACGATTTCGGAAAAGGCTCTTTTATATCACTAAGTTGTTATCGGCTAAGAATTTTCTGAGATATATGTTCGAATAATATGTATCACCTGTTTACCATTGAAAGAAATTTTATAGTCGATTGGATAGTTTTGGAAATTTTCTTGAACTAACAACCTCACGAATTTTTATACTCACACATACAAACATAAGTATGAGTGTGTGTGTATATAAATATACATACACACACACGTGTGTGTGTATATAATATATATATATATATATATATATGTGTGTGTGTGTGTGTGTGTTTGTGTGTGTATGCGTGTGTGTGTGTGTGGGTGTGTGTATGCGCGCATGTGTTTAATTATATGATGTTTTAGATTAGTTTACATAAGATCGTAACCAAATTAGATTTTATACAACAGAATGAAATAAATATTATATACTCAGAACAAAATGTTTTGGTTTGCAAATTAGACATTCTTAATTTGTTTAGTGTAGCCTCCTCTTGACAAAATGACTGCGGTACTTCTTCGTGGCGTACCCTAGATGAGGTTATTAATGATTTCTTAGTGAATATGGCCCCATTCGGACGTATTACCCATTTTTAACTCTCAAATGTTCCGTGAGACTGAATGTACTACAGCTCTAATACGAGAATCTTTTAAATATTTTTCAGGTCCTCTGAACAATAGAATGTTTTACGTTAACCGTTGCTAAATATAATATTGATATATATATATATATATATATATATATATATATATATACAGCCTTCTTCAATAGGAGTCGTTATTTCCCTGCAAATATTGTACATATGTCACAACAATTTAACAGCAATATCAATAACTAAAATGACAAAAAAGTTATTTTTAAATAAAAAAGACAACATCTAACCACATAATGTAAACAAACATTCAAATTCTAAAGGTTTTAAAAAAAATTAAAATTATTAAATTTAGAATGCTTTTGTCAGAAAATTACTTCCTGTTATTTGATTGCTTATAAAACTTCTATTTTTTAAGTGATCAAAAATTTTAAGTGCCCGTTTCTTTTGCAAGCGAGTGTATTTTACAATATTTTTTTTTAAATATACAATATTATCACTAACTCGGAAAAATAAACTAAAGCAAACTCATTTATAATAGGGTAAAAATATTATTTTACTTAAGTAAACTTTCTTAATTACTAAAATTTTTCCTTATCATTAAATTTCGTTATTATCAAAATAAATACATTTCTAGTACTTTAAAAATATTCATTTGTAGCATAACTTTTAAGAATTTTGTTATCCCAGTATTTGCATACATTTTCTCTATTAGGTTTAAAATGTCACTATTGGAATACGGATATGTTTTAAATGTGAGAGATAATATATAGATTAACAGCCTCGGGTGGGCATTGCCTTTAACTTCGCGCTGAAAATCTTGTTTAGCTTATTCTTAAATATGATATCTCCTTCTATGAATGTTTCTTTAGTGTTAATTCTGTATATTTCTTATTATTTTATTTGCTTTATTATTTTACATTATGTTGCAAATTTCAACCGTACCTAATATATTTTATTTTCATGCTTTTGTAGATTGGAGTATATTGCATCTATAGTAGTAAGTCCCTCTTACGTATTTATGTATAAAATTTAATTTAATTATACAATTAGTCAATAAAAAAATTATGTTAAGAAATCTATTTACGTAATTTAGTCATTTTCTAAATGAAAATTAAAATGTGTAAATTAACAGAGTACTCGAATATACTAGGAAATAAAGCGCAACACAAAATTACATACAACACACAACTCTTCAACACACATAATACAATCCAGAACATAAAACACAATATAACACACAAATTTATAAATAACAGAAAAAACAAACCCGAAAAAGCTGAAATACTCGTTAATAAAAAGAATTGTAAATATGAACACGATGTTATTAACAAATAAAAAAGAAACCAAAAAAAATTTAAAAGCTTGTATGATTTTATCAAATCTCTTGTTGAATATTCTAATAACTTTTTCCGTAAAAAACGTAAAATGTCTAGAAATTAATACAATTAAACTAATTGCGTTTAAAAGTAAGATCGACGATGCCAGAATTGACCTAGCTGGGAAGTAAGATAAACGCACATTTTAAATAAAATCATTTTTAAATCGAGAAAAATGATGTAAGTTGAAAGTTTTTACACAATCTTTTTTTATCTAAAAACGATATGTACTAATTTAATGTTTGCGTTATTAAACTGGTTATAACGTACTCAATTCAGAATAATATCATTAAACATTGGGGTAATATTTTCATCTCAATCCTTTCTGTTCTCTTTTTACCCTTTTGATTTATGTATTGAACACCGCACTAGTTTCGTTCACTAGTTATCTATATTTTTTTATTGTTGGCAAATTAGATTCAAAAAGTCTAAATACAAACATAATTTGGAAGAAAATAACTATCAATTACAAGTTCAACTTGACTCTTCTACGACAATTTGGAAATAAAAATTACCTTAATTTATTAAATAGGATAAATAAATAAATATAATAAGTGAGAATAAATATATCTACATCAGCGCCAATGCTGAAATGTGTGAACACATGATAATTCCTTCGTGGATGGGTTATACTTTATATGCTTATATGACTTGTACATAGAAGTATCATTGGATAAATGCATTGATGCAAAATCAATTTCCATTTAACGTACTGTATTTTTATGAATAAATCAACGTGCTGAAATTAAATCAGGGGTTAACATTTTCAAAAACGTGTTTTGTGTTCATCCAGGTTCTTCATTGTGTTATCAAAGTCTTTCTTTATTAGAAACCTTAAGAATATAAATTATTTATAAAACTTAAAATCATGTAATATAATTAATTTACAATATAAATTATTTATAAAACTTAAAACCATGTTCTTTAACAAAATTGGTTAAATTATCTTATTTCATGAGTATTATTTTTTAAATGGCTCATTAATTTTACGCCTTGTAATGTTCCTTCCTTGTATACAATTCAATTCTTCATTCCATTTTTAAAATAATCTTGTAATTAATGTTATTTACAATCTGGCTATTAATGCTCGTATGAAGTAACTTTTTTGACGAATAGGACAAATGAATGCCTTTAATTACTATTAAACATATATGTATGTATGGTTAAACATAAACACACATACAAACACATATATATATATATATATATATATATATATATATATATATATATATATATATGTATATATATATGTATATATATATATATATATATATATATGTGTGTGTGTGTGTGTGTGTATATGTATATTGAAATTTAAAAGTAATATAATTATGTCACTTTTTAAAATAATAATTACTATTAATTCGTTTAAATTGATTCATTTTTTTAAAGAAAACATAACTCCATTTGATATCCAAATGTTAAATTATCCATAATCATAATAATGATCACAAGAAAAGAAATGTTGATTGTTAATGTTACCGTTGTCCGAAATTATATTCACTAATAAATTATAAGTAATTAATAAATAGATCAATATTCAACACAAATAGAAATAAATAGATATTTTAAACGTGATAAAATAAAATAATGACAATATAAAGGTGTTAATAGAGAGATAGACATGCATAATGAAAGCGAAGGATTGAAGCATCGGTACTAAATAATAATACAAGCCGAGAAAAAATTTGATAGAAATATAAAAGGATTATTCGGGCATCTAAATCCATTAATAGTTCTTTGGAAATTCTCTATTTCTGTCAGTATGGTAAAAAAATCCTTAGGATAGTCGAATATACTTCTGTTCAAGTCTTTTATTACACTAGAATACAACATATTCGTTTTATTAGGAGTTTATACTTCTCTTACTCAAACAAAACTATTTTTTCCAAGATTTGCTAGAAAATGAAAAGATTGTATGGGATGTTAAAATATTTTAAATATGTGTGTAGTTTAATGATGCTTGAAGCCTTTGTGTAATAGAGCTTTTTCTTTTCCATGCATAATAAAAATATTATTTGCTTTAATTTGAAACAAAAATTGCCGATAGATTTTATGAATTCATGAATGTTTCTTTTTTCAAAGAGGTTAAATATAATATTACTATATAATAATATTACTTAAATTTAATAAATCATCTATTTCAGAATAATGAAACATTGCTATAGCTTTTGATGAACTGTTGTCAAAAAGTTATGGTCACATAATGGTATGGGTAAAAAATAGGGTTAAAGGAAAACTCATCAGTAATAGTTTCTCATCATTAATTTTTATGAAATTAATTATATGAATAATAGTTTTTATGGTATGCAATTGAATAAAAAATATTTATGAAATATTATTCCATGAAAAAATTGTCTCTATATGACATTTTGCACAATATGCCCTGGCACATTTCGTAATACAAGTAAACGTTGAATGAAATTTTTGGTTTCACATTTAAACCAATTATTGTTCAAAATTAAAGAATTAAAGGAGGTCTGCAAAAATACCTATAACATTATATTATATTTAATTTTAAGTTTTAATTTTAAGTTCCTAGTTTTTAATCCTTCCAACAATCATTCAGCGTATTGTTTTAATTTTAGTTTTATGATTTGTGGTTAAGATAAATACGCACGTAATAGGATGTAAAAACAGACCAAAGAATATAAGAAATGGTCCCCGAAAATAAATTGATTAAAGTGCAATGACATAAAAACAAGACACAAATTTCCTTGCTTATAATATTTTACTACTTATCTGAAGTTTTAAATTATAAATATTATTTATTTCGCTGTGGGGCACTGCGTCCAAACATCCATAATTGTACCCCCTATATTTTCCCTCCATATAAAATTGAACATGCATTATATCTATATCGTTCCTAATATAAAAGGTCCCTCCATTTTAATGACATAATGGCATAGAGCTTTTATTTAATTAAAATGGAAATAATTACTAAATTAATAACTGAGTTGATGGATATTCATCAAAATTGGAAGGGTTTGTTCACTATACCTGCTTACGTAATTAAGTTACAAATATTTTCATATTTTAAACGAATTTAGGAAAAAATTAAGCTCTTATCGAATATATACATCATATATAAATACATGTATTTATATATATATATATATATATATATATATATATATATATATATATATATAATATTTCGTATTTTACGTACGGAAAATTACCAACAACGGCATCTGCCGGCATTCAGATTGCTTATTCTTCTAAAACTTCATTTTACTGCGTGGCGCGTGTTTAAATAAATAGACAAAAATCGAAAATTTTTATTTTTGTGTTCTTTTACTTTTTTTAAACCTTAATTTTATTTCCACACCAATACTACAATTTTATTATAGTATAGGTGCATATAATTGATAAGAAATGCTTTACAATATTCACAAAATATTTAAAAGTCATGGTAATAGTAATATGTGCGGAACAGAGCTTATTAGAAACTAAAGAAATATTAGATGAAATACTTGTTATTCCTTTAAAAGATTACTATAATATTTAGTTTTTAATTGCATCTGCCTTTGGTCAAAAATACGTTCCGTATTTTGCGAGGTCACGAGGAGGTCATTGCTGCTAGATATATTATTTTAACTGTTATCTTTGGTGCATGCTGACAGTTTTAGTAAACCAGATACTTTTAGGAAGCTTATGCAATCAATGTATTCAGATTGTGAGTTATTTTTCTTTATTTGTAAAAATACACGGTTTTTAAGCTAGTCACGTATTAAAAGACGTCGCTTTAACATAGATCGGCGGGGAAATTGAGAGAAACATATCATAAATTATAAATTATTGAGTCCGATTTTACCTAACGTGTGCTATATATTTAGAGTAGCTTTTTAGATTAGAACAGTAGCGATTATTTGCAAATAAATAACTTTGACTAAAAGGGGAATTATGTAGTCTATATAGCGATCATTAATTTTGACAGCTTTGTCGATTATTCTGATTACAAGTGGGTATAATAGATCATTTATAGTGTAAATATAACAAAATTGTAATGAGGAAAAACTGTTCTTAACATTAAAAGTATCCTGTAGCAAAGAAACCGACGCCGTGAAGACGTGGACAAGAAGGAATAGAAAAGTTTGAAGATAATAAAAAGAAAGCTTCGGCTACACTAGACGTGTCAAAAATGACGATGTCAATAACAAGAATAACGGGGTACATATGAAAACCCTAAGAATACTTATATCCAATTAAGAATCTTTAGTTGATCAAATTAAATTAATTAATGCGCACATAAATATCTGTATAAAAAATTAGTGTAGTTTTGTTCTGATAATATTTGACAACAAATAATAATAATTATGGTCACCATAATATAATATTGGTATTCTGAGTTTTTTTGCTATTTAGAAATAATATTTTAGAAAATAGGTGTCTGGATAACCCAATGTGTATATGATATTCGTTAATAGACAATAAGATTAATATATGATTAACATAATACTTTCTTTAAAATTAAGTTAATATTTTATCGTATATTATTACCTGTGTACCGTTCAGCCCCTAAGTTAATTTTTTCTGTGACTGATGAAAGCGAAAACGAAAACGAAAGGTGAGCGAACCTGCAATTATATATTATTTCGAGAACAGGCGAATACATTTTTTAATCACTTGCAAATTAAATATCATTAGAATACGTCATTAACCGACTAAGAATAATAGTAAGCAGGAATTGCCAAAAAAGTTCGCTACAGTAAGTATGAATAATAATGCATAAATCGAGATTGTCTACTTATGTTTATTTAAGAACTTTTCGATTGGATAGTCTCTTGATTGTGTACACACAGGCACGCGACTGCGCCCGTGGACGCGCGCTCTTCCGCGCACGCGCACTCGTCAGCATGCGATCGCTTTAGTATAATAAGGTTCATAGGATTATACACAACACATTTTATTTAGATAGTAAGCATATCCAGTGAAAAAAAATTACTATCATCTTCAATAATTAGGTTTTGTAGCTCTCAAGGAAATGCCGTTTGGCGTAATCGGCAAGATCTGGGGTACATCCTGGTGACTCGGGTTTGCCTTCTATGCTGGACAAGCTGTTTTCAATTAATTTTTTTCTCATTAATTTTATAAACCAACATTAGTCGTTATAAAATATAAATTACTTAACAAAAATTATCAAATTAAATTAATTTTAATAAATATGAACCATAAACATTTTAAATTAATATTTATATATCCGTACCTTAATTTTTTTTTCAAGAAACTACTATTATTTTTCCAAAGAAAATAAAGTGTACGTATATATAAGTATTAGAATGTTTGTATATTAATATATATCATTATTTGTCATATGTAAACACACATATTAAAAAAAATTATTTAAATCTTTGAGGTAATTTCTGAGTTTGCTAGCTTTCATCCTAATATTATCAACACAACTTATGTTATTATTAATAGTGCATGTAACTTAATGTGCTAATTTGTGTTGACATGTTATTTACTGATTAGCTATTAGCATATAATTCACCAGTCTTATTAAAATATTCAATTATAAATATTTAACTCAGTCATTGCTGTATACCTTACTTTAATGAGAAATAGTTCGATAACTCCTTGAATTCAATATTTACTGTAATGAAATTGAAAATTTATAATTCAGTTTATGAAACGTTGTTTTCATTCAATTGCTTTACTCAAAGTGTAATATCATATTGCTTCTAACCAAAGAAAATATCTTCTAATCTAAAAGAAATTAAAGTTTTGTATGTGATTAAAATGTTGTTAAATAATTTTTATAAGGAGTAGGACGTAGGTTTAAGAAATACTCATCAATATAATAGTTACTTTTCATTTTGTTTCAGCCATTGCTTTAGTATAACCTTGATAGAATTAGCATTTCTATCATCTTTATTAGATTTCTAGTTTCAAGGTCGTCCTAAAAAGTATCAAATAAGTATATATAAAATATATTTGCGTTTCCGCTTGAAAAGAGAAAAAAACGTAAATAATGTTTTCAATTGGAGAAATCGCATAATATTTAAGATATTTTATGAGTAACAAATTTGAATAGCTAAAAACAAAGTTACTTTTTCTTTTATATATATATATATATATATATATATATATATATATATACACACATATATATATATATATATATATATATACATATATATATATATATACATCAATATTACATTGAACGTCATATTTTGAATATCAAAAGTATAAACAATTATAAATATTTAACCAAACCATATTCATGTAGTCAAATCACTTTTTAACTGCATTACCGTATTTAGGCTCACGGAGAGGACCATACCGTCATTTAACTTTCGACAGTACAAAAGATATCACTGGGAAATAAGATATTATTGTTATATATTTTCGAATAAACAGTGTGCAGTACATCTTCTGACAAATCGCCTTAAAACGTTTATTGATATAAGTTCAAAAGTGACATATCGTCAAAAATTTTGTGTTTCAAATCGTAAACAATTATGAGTTTCTTTGGATTATTAATAAAAATTTTGTAAGCTCCACTTTTTAAAGTACTCATAAAGAACTGATTTTCTTTCCAGTTCAGAGTTAATAATCTTTAAACCTCTAGTACAGAATTTGCGGTATCAGATCCTCTAATTTCTATAGTTTAACACTTTGTAGGGTTATTTATTCTAAAGGGAAATTTTAAGTATTTATTTTTACATTAATTTCCCGTCTCCTTTCCCTTGCGATTACTCCATCCAGAATGTATCGTACTTTAATGAACGACAACTGATTAAAAGATATCTTCGTAAATATTTTAAATACTTACATATTTCCTTTAAATAAAAACCTTTCTCTTCTGATATTATAGGTCAATTCATGCTTAAAGATCGTGTCATTGATTAGTAAAAACTTCCCAAATTTTTTCTATATTTTCATACTTGTTGCTACTTTTGTCGTTATCAATACTGTCCATTTCACCTCTCTATTTCTTCAAAGAGTTTTTAGTTTTCTGGACGATTGCATGGGATATTTTGAACAACATAGAACAAATGTTTTATCCATCTATTGTCTCTTAACCTTACCATAGATCCGGTTCACTCGCATTTTAGCTCTTTCTTAAAGCTTTTTAAGTTAAATGTTATAAATTTCCTCCTTAAGTCTTTTTCATATTTTATATATTTGCCTTTTTCCAACGATGTTTCATTTTGCGTAAAGCAATTTTAAGCTTTTCCTTTAAACTATTATTCTATACAATAGCTCTACACAATAGCTTACTATTGGCGATATAAACAATCTAAAATTTTCCTTTTAATTGGATTGTATTTCTTATTTTTAAATATTTACTGTCATTAGAAACTTTCCCATGCGTCAGCTTTCTTTACTTAAGCCATCATTTAATGAGAGTATTCCTATTTCACTGCTTTTTACTAATGTGTAAAGTCAGTGTTAATTCTGTAGATTTCCAAATCTCTGCTATCAAAAGGCTTATTTAACTCTGATTCTAAGTTCTGTATCTGCTATAAGAAAGTTTCAAAGAGTGCTGTATTGTCCGTGAAATAGAGGTTAACCATCTTCTTTAGTTAATTGATATTGTAGATTTCACCCAAATTAATTGTTATGATGCATCTTCTAGCATTTAATTAAAGAGATTCTTTGAAATCAAATAATCCATTTTAATATCCCTAAGATTGATAATATGATAGCCCCAAATCTCTAGTTTCATTTTTATGTAGCTATTTTAATACGTTGTTTTAAGTAAAAGCAAGGGATAGTTAGAAAATTTATCTTCCCCGAGAGTCACAAATATTGGTGGTTTAAAGAGTCACGTGATTCCACCAATATTAGTGGTGTTCTTTGATAATAGCCTACCTGAAGATGTTGTAATACAACGAAACTTAGGTCATGGTAAAGAACTTAAAGAAAGTAGAAATAATACTACACCACGTACTTTCATTTAATTGTGAATATTGGTGGTCTAAAGAGTCAAACACTTTTAAAAAATACATGAAAGTGTTATAAATACAATGTGTTAACAGACGCATCCATACACAAAGACGGATACACACACATACATACACGCAAGCACACGCACACAGGCATACGCAAGAACAACACGCACAAACACACGCACGCTTGCTTTCATATATTTTTATATTGACAATTGACTGACTCATTTCATATTTTACAACATTTTAAAATCAATATGGACCACGAAGTTATCAAAACATTCGTATATAAAAAATATCTGAGCTCTTCACTAATGATAAATCTGAGATAATATCTGAGCTCTTGTTGGAACTGTTCGATTTTGGTCTGGAATTGTTCGATTTTAATTTATGATTTATCTCCGCGTCATATCAATGAGTCCACGTAAAGTCAAGAAAAGGCTATTGGTATATTTCCATAATCGTTATTTAGAGGACTTTATTAATGGATAGTAGATTTTATTTCTTTCAAACTTGATGTGGAACTCAGACCTTAACTATTTAGGCGGAGTGAACAATTGTAAGTTAATTTTGATTGCCATTTATCTCTACCCGTATTTTCTAACTAAAGGACATTATTTTACAGAATTATTCTGTAGAGATAATCTTAAAGAATTTTTTTTTCATTCCTTGAAATTGGCCATTTTATACTCCCCATTTTATACAGTCGTGTAAATTGCTAACGAAATTGTTTTAATCGACCTTCATCAATAAATTAATTAAGATCCTCTTTCTGAAAAACATGGGAAGTAGTCATCTAACTTATTGTTAGATTATTACAAAATTTCACTGGAAGAGTATCTATTCAGCCGGTCTATTTTCTTAAACTATGAACAAATGTGAATATTTTAATCAGCAGAACCAAATATTTCAAATCGTAAATAGTAAATTCTGTTTATTTGTTTATATATTAGGTGCCTTAAAGAGATATTGCAATTTAATTCAACAGTATATATGAAAAAAGGTACAGCCAAAATTAAGTGCTCTGTTTATAACGCTTAGCTTGTAATTTTATATGAACCAGGAATATTTTTTCAATTTTAATTTCATTGTAGCTTCAATAATCACTATTTTATCAAGTAGTTTAATGTGACTTATATAGGTTCATTTTCAAAATTTAATGTGGTACGTATTTTAGCCTCATCGCCATGTAAATTTCTATCAAATTTCATTGCCACCGTAATCACTCTTTGGTCCAGATATTTGATTGATTTCTCCAAATTTTTATTTTTATGAGTTCTTTGTGGCTTTTTTTGCACTTCTTAATTGCTCTGAATGTTTTTATCAGTATTAGGTCTCTATTTTACGTAGCATTTTTGGTATATATTTGTTCACTAGCTTCTAGAGTACGGAGATCTCATTTTGTATACATAGTATTTTGTTCCTAGCTACTTCATTGTAATAAGTATCTTAACTTTATATTATACCCACCGATAGAGTTTTTTGAGGATTATGGCTGTGATTCTTCTCACATTCATATATCAAACTTTGGTTAATGTCGCTTATTATTAAATCATAATAGGGTTGTGCTGAAGTGGTTTCCTGATAAACGAGTGATTTTGCCAGTAAGAATAACCTATTTTCTCTACATTTTTTTATTTTTTCTAAACTTATTATTCTAAAATATTCCTGAACGTTTTTGTATTGCCCATTTGGAGATTTCAAGCTCATTTTTAGTTTTGTTTTTTCTTAAATATACATATATACACACACACACACATATATATTTATATATATATATATATATAGATGTTTCGCAAATCGTTAACGAAACAAAAAGGATGGAGAGGTGAACCCATTAAGAAGTTACTTAGTCGTTATATTAGATATTAATTTTTTTGTTATATTTTAAAATTTCTACAAGATAAACTTTTCAAGCCTTTAAAACCAATATTTTTATGGTTGTAACAGCTCACTATCAGTTTTGTTATTTTCTATAATACATCAACGTTCTCAAAAAAATACTTTTCATGCAGGTCTTAGCTAAAAAAATGTATGGTACAACAAAATCTCTGTAATGGTTGGAAAAAATCATTAAGTCGAAATTTTCATTGCGTTTTACAAAAAAATCTAATGATTATTAAAATGTTCAAACACTCTTAAAAACCTCTACATTTCAAGTTAGGTTACCGGTATACCACACGCAAAGCAAACGTTTAAATAACTTCACAAATGAATTAGTGCAGATGATGTTAATTTCTGAAGATGTTGCAATAGTTCCATCAATACGATCTGTTGGATAGACTGTCACCGTATTCTAATGAAGTTTTTAAAATTATAAGCGAATTTCTAATGGTACAATTTTCACAATAGTTTTTTTCATATGTACATGTTTTTTTAAACCACAAAAAAATCAAAATAAACTTTTAAACTATAGCAGAAGCTAAGAATAAATATAAAAATCGCATTCCCTCCGTATCAATTTTAATTTAATTTTTGTGACTGGTATAAGGATTTTGAAAAAAAATTATAACTTCTCAACCGCTGATTTTCATGGAAATAATGTTGATTTCAAATGGCCTACCACGATGCGTAAAATATATTTTTTTTCAAACACTGTAAATGGACCAACCTGTATAACTATATACATATATATATATATATATATATATATATATATATATATATATATATATATATACATATATATATATATATATATATAAAATTAAATAAATATAGTTGGTATATTTTAAGAAAATAATTTAATACCACCGCAGTGAGAAAGAATAGTTGGATATTTAAAATTTATTATTATAGAAAAATTAAAACCTTAATGACAGTATACCGGGAGATATTTTGTAACTTATTAATTAATATTTTGCCTATAATAAATGACGCCATTAAATAATATAACCGTGTCTTTGAAATATATTAGCAATAAAAGTTCGATTTGCTGGTATGCAATAATTGTTCTTCTAGCCGAAACGTCATTTTGACATTAAACTGAAAGGTCTTGGGTAATATAATTAATATCATTAACAAAAAATATCCAGTATGACGACTAAATTTTAATGTCTAAAATTGGAATTGCTTTATGATTGTATACACGAGTAAAGGTATATCTATAAATTCATCAAATAAACATTTTATATTATCGATATCCTCCGTATAGAATAATAAACTACGTTATATTTTTTAATTGAAAAGTGTCGGTGTATGCGGCGTACCGTCACTTAATTTTTCATGAATTTTAAAGAGCGGTTAAATATTTCGTAATTAATAAAAAAAATAATACTACAAAAATTATATAATAATGGACATACTCACAAATAAATTACATTGTTTTAAGCGCACACTATAATTATTGCATTTTTTCACAGCAGACTTAATCAATTTTTTCAACGATTATAAATATGTTTTAAGCGTTTTGTCTCAGCCCATCTGAGGTTTAAATTCAATTAGATGTAACGTGTGTTCATTTAAAAATTGGAAAACTTTATACGCGTAAAGTATGGGCATCCCTCCTTAAATTCTTAACACCATCGTTTTAACATAGTCTATATTTTTCCATATTGATTTATCAATAGTTACGCTATATATACCATTGGAGGTCGCATAACGCTCTTTACATATATTCAACCGTTGAATGTTTGTGTATTTAAAAAAAATCTAGAATGTTCTTTTTTTAAATTGCTCATAGTCCCGATATACTTTTCGAAACGCCCTTTAAAATAAATATCATTTACATCGTTACTTTGATGATGATTTGGAAATCACATGTTAACAACATATATTTCAGTAATTTTTTATTCTGAATAATATAGTTTTTATATCACGTTTGATAATGAACTGGAATTACTAACAACTACCTTAATGTAATCGTGTTGAGTTTTACATGAATACGTTACCATGACTACATTCCAGGACAGGTCCTGTGTTGAAAGAGATTCATAACAGCGTCATTACCATGTGGTGTATAGAATTTATGTTATTTTTAGTTAAGTAAAAACTACTCAAGAATAAATTTACGATCACGTTGATATATATCTGGTATACAAACCCTATAGGAACATTTAGGCACCTTTACTCTAGATGCATATCTCGCAATAAGATCTAGTATAGAATACAAGTATTAAACATGGTAAAATAAATTCGGGGAAGAGCAGTTAAATTCCGCATTCATTATTTTTAGAAGTAAAAAAGTGCGTTATGAAAAAAATGATGAGAGTGAAATTTTACGAATTCAACAAAAATAAACAAAACGAAGTTGCTCACTATGCAACAAAAATCTACAGGAAATCGAAAGGATGAAATATTTATTTATGTCATTTATTTGACAGAGTGGTCAACCATTTTATTTTCTGCTGGCTGTCTATTACAAGCCAATCATCTCTCGGACCGTTTCCAAATTATCGAGCTTCAATTTTATTATTCTTTTTAAAATATGTTTTAAGTGTTTTCTTTAAGTGAGGTTAAGTTTCGGTATGTTTTAATTTTAAGAGAATATACCGTTGACAATTTTGTCAAACACCTTTCTAAAATCGAAATAAGCCACATCTGATCTAGTGTATCTACTACATAAATCACAAAGTTATTGAATATGGTAGAGGTCAGTTTAGCACATATGGCTCAATAATTAGCATTTTAATATCACGTTAAACATAAACACACGCACACATATGTATGCATGTATATATATATAATATATATATATATATATATATATATATATATATGTGTATATATATATATATATATATATATATATTTGCATTTATAGATACATGTATATTGAAATAGATTTTTTCAAACAATGAAATTTAAATAAACTCTTAGCATTACATTTTTATACCAATGTATTTAAAATGGTAAATTAGTTCATTAATGAACAATTGAATTTAATAAATCAAAATAAATATTCAGCACATTAAATTTTTTTTTAAAAGTAATGATTGTAATTCTAGATAAAAAGAATAATTTTTTTGATACAATTAAAATTACTTATTTCATTGAATTTAGATTTTAGCAACCGAATTTATAATCACACGCTAGTCGTTTTACTCATTTATTTCCGTTAATTATTTTCATACTAAATAAAGTTATTCCTGTATTGTACCAAAAGAAGTATAAGTTTTGACACGCGTACATCAGTACGCACACAATTTTTTTTCTGAACTGTTTTCAACATAAATGAATAGAGCGTAGAGCGTTGAGAAAAAGATGGTCGCAGTGTTTCTTAAGAAGATTGATTTTGTAAAAAATGTGAATGTTTTTAAACCGTTGAGTTGAATGAAAATCCGATTAATAATGAAGATAAGGCAGCTTAATTAAAGTTCAAACGAACGTGACAGAAATGTTTAATGATTCAAAACATTTTTGACAAATATGAATCCAGATTTCCAGACTTTTTAAAAAATAATACAATAGTGCTAAATTTTCTACCTTTTTTCGTTGTTATTCTGTTCATTTGATTGTACTCTAAATTAAATGCCAGTGAAGGGTAAATAATTAACCAAAAATTCAAGCATTTCTTATTATTAAAAGAGGAACATTCCCTATCGCTTTAATTACATAATATTGAAGAAATATGATATTTTCGGAGTCTTTACTGCTTTATAAATTGGTAACTCATTAAAATGTTAGTTTTTAACGTGAAAACTGGCCAGTCGATTCACGCACATAATAAATTCAACTATTTCAAGATTTATTTTTATGGTCCTGTTAAACACCTTCTCGCAACGATATTTTTCATTAGTAAAATAACAAAAGTTAAGTCGTAAAATGTAACAGATTGTATAAAACGTTCAAAGGGACTAGTTTTGAATATTTATGGTAGAGTTTATTGGGCGCACTTCTCTAACGTTAACGACTTCAATAATTACGACGACTTTAATATTATAATATACTCGTTATGAAATCCTACATTAAGTTACAGAAAGTAATAAATTATTTTTGTTGAAGCTTTGAAAATATTTCTATCAAATTAATTTTCAAACCAGTTTTATTTCAAAATCAATTTGTGTATCGTATGTTATTATTTTGTAAACTTAATAATAAGTACTTTATTTCAATTTTCTTTAATTTTTTATGTAAAATGATGTTTACCTGTGGACGAGGTCAAGGATAGAAACACGCATGAAATCAACAACGCAAATCACATGAAATCAACCCTGGCTGAAATGTTCGCTAATTATTATTGGTTGGAATTTTACCAAATAATCAAAGTCTCAAGAGCTGTATGAAAACTGGACTTAATTATTAAACCGTTTGTTAAATTTAGATTATTTTAGGTATAATTTAAATGTGTTACATTTTATTTATTTTTATTTATACAGGAAATTTTAATAAATGACATTAATAAATTTATTTATTTATTTACTTATCTACTTTAATGTATCTAATTGATACATATGGCGGGCTTACTGCTATAAGAGCAATCTCTTACAGCCAACCACAACACCAGTCCAGCCCCGTTCGACGAACGGCCGGGAATCGAACCCGGGTCGCCGCGGTGCGTCGTATCATCAAAGGCCGTATGCCTTGTGATCAACCCAACACACCACGGCGACGACTATCATCTACATGTAATGTAGGATACAAGTGAATTAATAAAAAAAAGACATATGACCAGAAAAGCAAATTTGCCACTTTTTCTAAAGATGTTTATAGTATTAACTCAGTACCACCTGTCGTTTTGGTTTTAGAGAATCATATTTATATTTTTCTTCCCATGATATAAACAACTGTTTTGTTAAATTTTTCTATTAAGGCATATTTTTATATTATTTCTTTATGAAAAACAATTGCTATTTTAAATAAGTATATTTTGCTTCGGAGCAGGGATTCAAATCTCCATTTTGTATTTTTAAATAAAAATAATAAATTCAAGATCCAAAGAAAGAAAGTCACAAGAAGGTCGAATACGGCGCCGATAACAAAATTTAGAAGCAATGAACATTCCGTTGACCGAGTAAGACCTACATTATGAGCCTGGTATCGATGATTCCATATAAGTTGACAAATTTCATGATTTATTCATTCTCAAATTTTCACACGCGTTTTTCTCAAAACCACGTTTTTTTATATTGGTACCCAAAATTTCTCGAAAACCAATGAACCGATTGCCTTGATTTTTTTTTTGGTTATTCTGTACACTATTATCTAGTACTTGTCATACGAATTTTTTTTCGTTACTTACTTTTCAGTTTAGGCGGTAATAAGCTAAAATTATTTATTGGAAATTTATTTTTCTCTTTAATGCAATATTATCCCATATTACCTAACTTAGTGTCACCATTTTAAGCAATATTTAGAAAGAGTGATTATAGAGAAATATGGTAAAAGTTATGTTAAAAAGAATGGAAAAGTTCTATGGTGACGATATTTAAGAGTATATTGTAGAGACATTTAGTTAAGCTACAAGTCCTATAAAGTATTGCAAATTCAGTTTATGCTATATTAAGCTAAAATTATTTATTGGAAACTTATTTTTTTCTTTATATTACTTCTAACCATAATGTAAACTTTATTGGTCTAGAGTTTTAATAATAAAAACTTACTTGAGGATAGAGCAGTTTACAGATACTACGGCGCACTTGGACTATTTCCATAATTTTTTTACCAGTATGTAATTGATGATCAATATAAAGTCTAAAGGATTGAAAACATCCCGTATTAAACGACAAAACAATGCAAAGAATTTTCTAGTCACGACTAAACAGGAAATGAAAAAGACAGGGTTTTTTTCCGGTTACAATTCTGGCATGAATTAACACATAATATGTGCAGTGGCAAGGTAATAATGTGACATTTATTCTGCCGTATCATGTTGTTATCATTTCACCTTTTTTTAAAACTAATTTATATTCTGAGACAGAAGGAAGATAGTTTCCGTAACTTACCTGATTATAAAAAAAACCTGGAAAGGGTTGGTTAATGCGATTAGCTGATTTCTAAATACGCTTTACATGTTCGGAACATTAGTCATCATTGTATTGGATATGCGAACTTAAGTGAATATTATAGGATATATTCATATGTTCTTGGATGAAAAAATGTGAATGCAGAACGGTTGTCTGAATCCTATGACTTCTGCCAGTGTTTTGCAGTCTGCAAAATTCAAATATATGGGCAGTTTATGATAAAAAAAAACTATAAGCGGCTATAATAATCAAAATACAAAAATATCTACTTACTTTTGTAGAAAATATGAAAAAACTTTATAAGTTTAATACAATTAGAAACATATATTCATGTTTTATTACATATATCTAAAATATCATATTTATTTTAAGTAAAATATTATATTTAGCCCTATAAGAGAATCAGACCTCTAACTCAAATCTTAAAAGAGGTACTGAGATAAAAACCTTTCAGGTTAAAAAGATTTTTTTTCGAACTACTGAGGACATTTAAAGAGACTGGAAATATTTTGCCCTACATTTATTAAATATATTATATAGTGTTTTTTTCAACGTTGTTTATATTTTGTATAATACATAGAAGTGCAATTTAAACAATTGATTTCTGATGCCTATTTTCAAAAATTCATAAAGATGCAATATCGCAAATGTCAAACGAATTCCTTTTTGGCTGTCACAAATAAAACTTACAAAAGAATTTAATTGGTGGAATAAGATATTTTAACAAATTCGAATCAAGTAAAGGAAAATATTATTTAAGAAAAGATTTAATTAAAGATAAGCGCGGCTAGTGTATGATTCCAAAAAGAGGGGGAATTAAAAAAAATTGTTTATGAACCAATTGAAGCAACATTAAGCAACTACCGAATACGTAGCAGACAAAAAAGAACAAATTAACGAAATACGACAACTAAATTTTACCTTTTGCGATGCAATATCGTTTCCAAATGTAAATAAATATCCAAAATAATGTTGTTCCAAGATATTTTTGTAATCGATGCCAAGTCCCGTGACCACTCAGTTTTTTGTTGTATATCTTTTATGTCATACTATCATCATTCATTCTGTCAACATATCAAAACTTCAGAGCCTGCACTTCTTCATCTTCAAAACACTCTGAACTAGTTTAAGAATTACTTTAAAAAATAATAAAATAAATCTAAAATAAAATAAATTAAAAATTGTTACTTTGGAATGAAACAATATTTTTAGGAGATTGCTCAAGATTTGTTTAAACAGATTTTTTAGGCCGTGCCTTAATCTTATTGAAAATATATTTCAAAGATTTATTTTATGATTATTTGGGATTATTTAGTGGTTACCATGCGTAAGAGTAAATGGAATTAAAATCAACTCATAATTACTGTCAAAAAATTTATCAAATTTTTTCTACCGGAAATGAAAATAATTGTTTTTTGGTTGTTTTTTTGAATTTTTATATTTAGCAAATGAATCAGTCCGAAACTGCACAAGTGATTATACACAAATGATGCACACATTTTTGTTTTTTACCTACATGAGAAAAATATAACCGATTATGACAAATCATAATGGTAATCCAATAGTTATTTACACACCTTAAATATGTCATTTTGTTCATGAGGATTGTTATTATGGAATACTTTAGTTCCAATTTCTTCTTAAACTTATTGAATACGGGACAATTATAGCAAAGCCATTAATTTAATTTGCAATGAAACAAATAGTAACATTTTGTAATTCCAAATAGTTCTCAATTTTACTTAAGGTCAACTTTTTGTGGTAAAGCAGCGCTTTGTCAGTTGATACAATATTTCAAACTGTTGAATTTTTAATGAACCCACTTCAATTTTATTCCATCGAAAAATATTCCAACGTCATTTTGAAATTTATGTAAGAAAATATAAATTTTAAATTCTCTATATAATTTAGATAATTATGTTATCGTTAAGCACCAGTGCATTATTAAAGTTCACAACACGATAATATTTGTATACTTGATCTATTTTGAAATTATACGTTAATATTACAAATGATAGATATAATATTACAAAATGTTTTTAAACCAAAATATTTTATTGTGATAAACATATTGAGAATTACTATGGAGCTATTTTCTAGAATTTTATTGCCATGAACTATTTTCGAAATTTGCCGATGTTGTAACAGACCTAGAAAATAACAGCATGGAAAATTTAATTTTCGTTTTTGCTTTAAACGATTATTGATATTTAAAAAAAATATTAGTTTAACCTCAGTCCTCTTTTACTTAAATTACATGCAACACAAAAATATTTGCTTTGTCTCCTGCCATTGTCACCAAACAAACATTTACGTTACTAAATAAATATCTTATAATTTAAAGTAAACATAATGAATCAAATAAAATATAATGTTGTTTCACTAGTTATGGATAAGTACGGCTCACTTGTTAATTTTCCGTTTAATAATTTGCATACATTTAGTTTAGAGGCTATTGCATCAAATACAAGGAAAATGACATTTTATGCAATTATAATAAATTTTGCCTATTGTAAAGTTGCAAAACTTTTTCTGGAAAGAAACCTACCGAAAGTTATTAACCGCTAACATACCTTCACCATTACCAAAAATTACATGGCCTAAGTTTTGGGTGTCAGCAAATTCAGTTAATTCTTTAGTGCTCATTTCAGTAAATGTACAAGTGAGCATTTTTCCTTTATTTTTTTTATTATAGGACAGTAAAACTAACTTTGCAATAAACGCGTTTGTGAGAATTCCGAAGTACTCGTATAATCATATGTAAACATAATTTTAATTTTTTGCGAATGTGTTTGAAGCATATTGGTATATAAAAAAGAGGGATGAAGGAAAATTTTCTTAATTCTTCGCTAAAAGTCTTAGAATGAGATTTTTACTGCATTTTTGTTATATACTTATTCAACCAGCATTTATAACGTTTTATTATAATAACATCATAACTTATCGTACCATTTATAATCTATAGTTAATTACTCATTCAAATAATCTTTAAGGATTGTTCCAAGATGTTTATGGCTTAATCAAAGTTCAAACTACAAAATTATAGTTTTTTCCTTTTATTTCAAACTCTAGATTCTTAACACTGCTGTTTTAGCTTTACTTTCTATTATGACTTAGTACACTTGAATATTGACTTTTTTAATACTTTTATATGTTGCTGCAGTGTCGATTACTCTAGTAATAAATTTCTATTCACGATGGCAGAATTAGGGCTCTTAGGCTTGTCCCGTTACAAAAAATAAAACGGTTATATTATTAATTTTAAAATAAAATTCTAATATTAGATAATTATATGTTATCATTAACGCCACTAAAAAATAATATTCTGGACAAAGCTTGATTTCTGCTCTGATTGTGGTTAGGATATTTTCCTGTAATTATAGCAAAGGACTCATTATTAATTGCTATCCATTAATAAAAAAAATAATTCTCCAAGTAAATTTACCAACTCTCACTTTTGCTATGTAGAAATATTAACCTATGTAGAAATTTTAGCCTTTATGGCTAATGTTTTTTAAACTAGTTTTATAGTTGTAATGTGCTTTTGTAATCCCATCTTCCAATTCGTTTTTGGCGAGATGTTATAACATTTATTTGTAAGTCAATTCTTTAATGAATACAATTAATGAAAAAAGTAATAACAATTATATTATTTTCATAAGAAAATCCAAAGCGGCAAATAAATATATTGCACAACCGGTTATAAATTGTTAGTGACGCATACGATTTGGGTTTATTGACTAAAAACTATCTAACCTATTGGTGATGCCCGAAACGATATTTAATCAACTGCACTCTTTTTTAAAATTTTGTACTGTTTGGTCCCAAATATTGAACTGAGCAATTGATGTTTTTCTCATACAAATAAACTTAAGGGTCTCTTTTGTGGATAAATTGTTATATGCTTTAATACCAAATGAAAAATAATGTATTTAAAATTTATTTTCTTCATGAAAATCTGTCGGTTATTTATTTTAAATGATAAACTCACACTTCTTGTTATTAAATAATCCTCTTTATTGCATTCTTCACTCCCGTAATTGTATTAACAAGTAAAAAAATATTTTTTACCAAGTTAGAAAATTTTCAACTGAAAACACTATATCAAAAGTAATAGTTTTTGATTACATCCGTAGACAACTGTTGAAATGTTTTAAGGACATGAAAATATTTACTTAAAACTGACCTTATACGATGTTTAAATCAACTTGTAAAAGACTATTACGTTCGTTAGATGAACGAGGTCGATATTGCCATGAAGCGGTGAAATTTAAATTTATCATATTCAACTGTTCGCAGTAACAAAAGTGAATTTACGTAAGTTTTTAAAAAAAGTATTTTGCTACACTAAAAACTATATCGTGAAGATATTTATATGTCTTGCACGGATTTATTTAAATGTGATAAAATGTAAAACTGAATGTGAAAAATAAATAATTTTAAATTTAATCTATTTCAAATTATACCTATAGTCGGTTATTAAAACCATAAAAAAATTATTTAATAAACAAAACAATCATTTTAATCTAGTCTAAATTTTAAGCGTGTCAAAAATATTTACTAGTGTTCATTTCGTGCTGGCTTGAAATAAGCATGGCATGAAATAAGCATAAGACTGGTTAATTAAATGTTGTCAACTTGTCTAGCAGTCCAGTATGCTCATGAATTTTGTATTCATAAGTTGAATTACTTTGTTATTTTAAAATCAAACTCTGGCTATATTGTGAGTAATATACTCTCGGTTTCGATGAAAATATTGAGTTGTTTTAGCTATGCTTACAAATCTGATTTTAATATTGAAAAAAAGTCATAAATTTATATACTTTTGCTAGTAGCCTATGTAGAAATGAAAAAAAACTTCATTACTTTCAATTAACGCATGTACGACTGATATTAGTATAGCACAATAATATGAACGAATTGAAATTGTAATAATTAAAATAATATTTAAACAAATTATTATTTATTTACTCTATTTTTTTCTTATTAGTACGTTCTATGTTTACAGAATTTATATATTTAAAATAAAATTTATAAGAAAAAAGAAAAGGGGTAACTTGAAAAAATTGTATTTAGAGAAATTTGGCTTTTTACAAAAGGTGCAAATTCTTTATGGGGTCTGAAAATATTCAGTTCAATTAAAAAAATTATTCGGTATATGTTTTTCTTTTATTTTTTTCCTAGTTTTTAATGTTTAACTCAGATAACAAATGGAATATGTCATATAGTTTGAACTATCTAAAAATGAAATCCACATTTTTTATTTATATAATAATAATCGTTAAATTGACCCTAAATTAATTTAAGATACAAGAGTAAAAGTAAATAAATATAAATAGGTGCAAACACACATGAATACTACTCGTTAGTAATTAAAATCGTTAATTTAAAAAGAAAATTTTAATAGTTGATATTAATGTTATTATGTCGCAAATAAAAAACAAAACTTTTAGCTACCTATTTCAAACATATTAAACATTATATTGTTTAATTAATATTAACATTTCAAGATAATTACTAAAAACCCCGCCAAATTAATAATGTTCTTGTCTACATTCTCCCATGAGCTCTGAAAAGAAACCGCAAGTTAATCAAGTACAAAGCGACAATAGCTCCATATTACATTTTATTTATCTATATTATTATGTCAAGAGTGGGTAGCGTAAAGAGATAATTACGATATTTCCAATGACTTCGATAAAGAACTTCCCAGAAAATACATTTTTTATATTGTTATAAGGTACATGCTTTCATAAATTGAATCGAATTAACATATGCTAATGTTTAACAATTAAGATCCCACATAAATCAAAATACAATAATAACCTGTTACTGATGCTTAAGTATGAGATGACAATTAATAATACCAAGGTAGATATTACTATAACTATACACATACAAATCTCACTGTCAGTGTTTACGTTGATCCGCCACTGAAATGGACACGTAATTAAACTGGTGTTTAAAGAATAGGCTAAAATGTTTCAATTATATATATATATCGTATATATTTTTTTATTATTTTATATTTGCAGGAAGTTTTCTTGTTTAGTGATTGTTTGAAATATTTTATTGATATAACTCTAAGTTACTAAATTCGAATTTGATAATGTCTATAAAACCAAGACAGGAAAACGTATTCTCGGATTAAATAATGATTATATTTGTTATATACTAATTCAAACGTTGACTAAAATATCTGTTATCTGAAATTACTATCATAAAATAGCAAAAAAAATGTATTTCTTTTACTTAAATAATAACACTTTAGTTTACTTTTATGAAAGTATTGAATGAAATTATGAAAATATCACTTAAAATATGAAAACCAATACCGTTATTTAATTGAGAGAATTAGCAGCAGACGTATAAATTTAATGGGTTATTATGTTCTTGCAGATGCTTAGTTCACGTGAACTTCTTTATTTTTCTTAATTATATTAGTACATTGTCAATACTCATTTTGATCACAAGGCATACGGCCTTTGACGGCGCAGCGCACCACGGGGACTCGGGTTCGATTCCCGGCCGCTCGTCGAGCGGGGCTGGACTGGTGTTATGGTTGACTGTAAGAGATTGCTATTGTAGCAATAAGTCCACCATATGTATCAATTACAGAGACGGACAGACAGACAGATGGACAGGACAAAGTTATAGGATTGTCTTCTTGCCATTTGGCTACGGAACCTTAACGAACTTGGAAACGTGCACTGATAATCAATATTCTCAATAAAAAACTAACATCTGGCGGTCTTTGGTGGAATTTAATATACTCCTGAGATCAATACATATTTGTTTATATTTATTCGCTTTTGCCACTTTTATACGATATTTCAGATACGATCTTTTCACATTAGCGTAAATGTAACCATTTTTGCCTGAATTAACAACTTACAAATACTACAATGAAAATGAATTTAATATAAGAAATAATATTATAATAGAAAGAAATTTTCTTTTTCTGTATGATTTTTTTAATATTATATGGGTTTCAAAATTTTAATGGTATAACGTTTCTTTAGTTACTGTTTGTTTCTTGTCCCCTTCACGTTCTAGTTTTCATGACACCGTCAGTGTAGTGTGTAGGTCTAGTGTGAACGCGCCTTAGATTTCCACAATCAACCAAGTGGGGGTAGTTTTGAAAAACACTCCCGCGTCGCAGCGATGACTCCTATACATCTTCAGTCTTCCCGTGACCACAGGCTGTGCAACCAGTCTAAAACGTCGGGACATAGTGAATACTTAGTTTATAATATCTAGGTTTACTCATTAAATAGATAATTACCGCGAAAAAACCCGATTCAAATCAAATAAAATATAAAACTCGAACTCGAACTATTTCATGGAGTAATATTTCAGAAAGTAAAATACAACATAGACCTCAATGTTTTTTTTTCAATAGCGAAATTACTTCCAATGCATTTATTGATACAAAATGCATTGGAAGTAATTTCACTATTAAAAAAAAACACTGAGGTTACGAACGAATATCGCATTAAAGACCTATTTTGGGATATATACAAATGAGGAGAAAAAATACTATCACTTGATGGAAAAATTATATAACTGTTTATTGATTTTGAGAGATAATACTTTTATCTGGGCACGGTACTAAAACTCTTCACTATGATAATATACAACATTACCGTATTTTTATTAAAATATATTTTACCTATTTACACACTACCTTCAAAAATTCTACGTACTACGAATGGTAAATATATCATAGTTTAAGAATCGCTAAAATGAAAGTAAATTTTTAATGTTCGGTTTTAATTAACATAATTTCTCGTGATCTTAGAAATTACATACATTTATTTATCTGTCTATGAAATACGCTAATTGTATATTATTTAACTTACAGCTTCAGAAAAAAAACTGTACAGGTCAAAAGTATTTCTATTAAATTGCAATATTTATTTTGGTGTTCATGTTATGAAGCATGTTCTTAAAACTTTCATTATGTAAAACACTCATGAGGTGTTTTTTGCATTTTATTTATCACCTATCTGAAGAAGGAAATGCTTAATTATGAACATTCACATGTTTGTCTTATTAACAAAATTAGCTATAAGAAGTACTTAACTAAAATTATTCAATTTTTACCTCAATTGGAATTTTGAAGAAATGAAATATAGTATAAAATTTTATGTGTTGATGTTACTCAAGATGTTTAGAGCGAATGTGTGTTTTTCAGCCTAACTTTTGTAACATCCATTTATTTTCCATTTATATTTTTAGGAATTGAGAGATTAAAAATTTATTTCCAATTTACTTGAGAGAGCACATGGAAATTTGGAGAAATCATGTAAAATAAAACTAATTTTAGTAGTCTAATTGACATAGCACATTATATAGTAACTTCGAATTAAAGTGCTTATAAAATGATTTTTTTATGTGTTCACATTGATATCATTTATCGTACAGATTTTTACCAGTTTTTAGTATTTTTTTCTGCGAAACCATTTTGTTAGCGAGTTATTTACATATTTAGAGTCATTTACATACTAAGACTAGCAATTTTGCATTGTGAGGTAAATAATTACCTCACAATGCAAAATTGCTAGCCTTAGAGATGAAAGTTTTTATTCACGCGTTTTAGCTTCATGTTGTTAACCTTCTTAACCGTTTGATACAGTAAACAGGAATTGATTTTTCTAATTTACCAACAGCGTGAAAGTAATTTTTTGTAAAAACGGAGACCCGTGAAAGTTGCAAGATGACATAAGTATCGAAGAGAAGATGTTCTGTGGACCTGAAAGTATTTATTCTCTCTTCATTTTCATCCAAAATATAAGAAGTATATCTCTGTCCTAGTCTAGCAAAATAAAGACAAGACAAAATTAAAATATGTTGCTTTTCCGAAAACGACGAAAAGTTTATAAAAATATTATTGTCAAACAGCCCTAATTATTCACGTTTAGGTCATATTACTTAATTATAATTTTCTTATTCATTATTTCTGATAAAAAATAATAAAGAAATATTTAAATTATGGCGCCTAACTGCACTGTAATTTAAATATTATATGCAATTATTTAATTATATTATGTGTAAAAATATGCAATAAATTAAAAACAAATTAAGAAGAACTTTTGTAAGGCATTAAATAATGTAAAAAATGTATACTTACGCATCGCTTCTATTTAATTGCTTCATAAAACCATAAATATGGATCTGGGTGCAGAATAGTGCACCGCCTAGTTTCGAGCCGCGCTACTGGATGCTATAGACTTTACTCGAAGTGTTTCCAAGCTATTTTGACATCCCAGTAACTCAGATCTGGAGAATACGATACACTTGTATTTAAAAAAAAATACCTGATTACTTTAAATCATATATTGGATATTTTATGACTTACAGCTTTCGAAATACTTTACGTCTTAAGTCTCATAACTTATCCACTTGCTCACTCGCTATTAGATCGCTAAAACCGGTAAATCACTTTTAGAAGAAACAGAACATATTTGAAAGTTTAATATAATAATAATTTTTCTTATAATATTTAATTATTCTTCTTTCATTGTTGGATTGTACCAAGGAGGAACGAAGTCAGAAATCCCGGAATTGTTGTGTAGAAGCAACGATATAGTTTGTGTTAGTGTACCAATTGAGTTTCGTAAATACTTAGTAAGTTTCTACGCGTCTTTACGTCTATGGGTCTGGAAAATTTATTTAAAACCTACATTCGCTTAGGGCCTCCAACCCACAAGGATGGCTTTGATTCCTTTTTAAATACGCTATGATACTATTTTAAATTATAACATGTCCTCATTGCTAACAGTAATTTTATTTTAATAATAATACTCTGTTTTTGAAAAACAATTTTTTTTGCAGTTAATTCGAACATTGATGATTTTATATAGTCTAATTTGAAATAGCTAAAAACCACTTTCATATCATTGAATGAAATTTTGTCCGTGAGAAAAAAGTTGGTTTATATTTATTTCGTACTGGATAAATAGATACATGTTACAGGCAGGGGTTTTTTATCCCTACCTAATGCGAATCGTTTTATTCAGGACGACACCAAGTTTTTAGGTCTTGCCTGTGGTCAGATGTGTGCTCATGTGGTAACTGACATACCGGAGGAGAGGTCGTGTTCATTTCGTGTTATTTACTATTCTGTATACAAAACTGCAAACAACATCCCTTGAGTCAGAACAAACAATGTGCAGCATATAAATGTCATTGGGAAGAGTTTAATATTTTAAATGTGGTCGAAAACATATTAAAACGACCATGAATGGATAATGCTTAAATCCATTATAGTGAAGACCACTAAAACCAAATAAACAGTGGATAAAACAAAAAGTGAAAATCTAGAAAAAGATTAGCATTAATAAACTTTTATCAGTCATGAAACCTTAAGGAAGTTTAACGAAGTGACATTACGTAAAAAAGTATTTTAATAAAGCCATATATGTGCATAGGTGCGTGCGTGCGTGCCTGCGTGCGTGCGTGCATGCGTGTGTGCCAGCGTGCGTACTTACGTGTGTGCATACGTGTGTGCATACGTGCGTGTGTGTTAAAACTAGCCTAGTCAATTATTATTCTACTTCGATAGAATATATGTGTCTCAAAACAACAATTTCTATAAAAATGTGTAACTTGTATAACGGCGTGAAATTCAATCTCAGACAATCAACTTGAAAGTCCTACCTTCGTTTCGGACAATAATATGCCTTCTGCCACGTTATTGTCCAATTATCTGATAAATTCAGTGCGATTTTGTACGTTATACAAGAAAGTTACTTACGGTTTGTATTATCACATTTGCTTATATTATCACATGATATTCAACCTAGATGTTGGAAAATCCACTTTAAACTAATAACCCAACTTCATTTCTGAGTTAGAGAATATCGAAGAGTTTACTACTCCAAACTTTGTTATTTTTCGTAAAATATCATGAAAATACCAATCTATTTAAAACAAATTTTGAAGAAAACATAAAAATTGATTACAAACTGCCGACATATCAGTAATATGTTGGCAAAATGTTCGGTTTTTTTTAACAGAAAGGTGAACTCTGTGATTACAAAATTTTCGTGACTGGTAAATGTAATCATTGAAATATAAGCCTAAATTATTATGCTTGTGTGTTTGATTAAGAAAAAAACGAATTATTCAAATTGCTTTTAACAAAATTTCGACCGTTACGCACTTGAATGGAAAATATGTTATGAATGCTTATTACATGTTCCAACCTAATTGTAGGTTTTAAGTTCCCACAATATTCTATTTATTTTAATTTGTAATATAATCAATAAAAAGAAATACGACGACAATTGTAGAGTTTAATTGGATTCTTAGGTTACACAATAATGAAAAAGAAAATATGTATAAAACAAATCAATATTGGTGATGTTATACATATATATATATATATAAATATATATATATATATATATATATATATAATATATATATATATATATATATATATATATATATATATATATATATATAATATATATATATATATATAATGCGTAAAATGTCATCTTCGTTTTCTCAATATGTAAACCATTTACCTTATTTATATAATATAGAACTTCATTGCCATATATTTTTAGGGCAAACGATCTTTTGAATTAAAATGGTGTGCAAATTCAAAGAATAACCTAATTAACTGGAATAGTTCACCTGGAAGAAAACATGAATGCTGCGTTATGTGAAAGCAAAATATTTTCAATATTTTCTTCTCTTAGCGCGACTCAGTCTGTCGCTCTCAACGCCTGCGTGAGCCATTAAAATGAAAGATTCTCTACTTGGTCTCGGAAGATAATTAATCATTCAACTCATTAATATGAACCAAACTTCTCGTAGAAAGCACAACCCTTCGTGATCCTGTTTTTGAAACAGGAGAATTCCTGTTTAATATGTAGTATTATAATTTTCATCAAAATCTTGTTACTTATAAGTAAAATGACGTTAGAGCCTTGTTCTCTTTGTGGCCTCTCAAGTATGAATAATTTAATGAAAATTAACCGGAAGTATGTAAGACTCAAGAAAAGCGAAGGAAAATAGTGAAATACGCATGTTTCAAATATTTACCCCTATATAAAACGATAGTCAGAAGACTGCACCAATTTTCGTTTTTAAAATCATATATCCTGTGAACCAGAACTTGGCAATCTACGCAAAGAAGTGCAGGTATATTATTTATTATGAACTATTCATCGTTTAGTCCTTAATAATTAAATGATAATGTAATAATAACTTTGACAATATTTCATATTCAAAACTGCAATCATTGCAAAATAAAATTCAAGAAAACTTCTCTTAGGAAAACCTCCATCATTATATTGTTTAATTGTATTTAATGTTTGGCAAGTATATAGCACAATAAAGAAAACAATTAAATAATCATACTCTTAAATATAATTAAGTCATCGTGTTTAATTTTTCACTGTGGTTGTTTTCTCGTTAGATTTTTTTCCTACGTATTAAATAACATCTATATTACAAAACGGAAAGCTATTTATTTTATCTATCAACTTTACACGAAGTGCATTTATATGTATTTTAGAAATATATTATGTTATTTCAAAATAAATGAGGAATTCCAAAAACCCGCTATTTAATAATATAGTGTGAACATATAAATCATCAAAAGTACCGGCCATACACATGCAAGCGATTTCACTATTTATTTGGTTATAGTTAATAACGAACGAACGTCTAGACTAGTATAACAAAACTTGATCAGAATCTCACCATGCAAATTGAAGATGTGCCATAAGATTCCCCAAAGCTGGACAGAACAGGTGCCGTGATGGAGTTTCGGATGATAGAGATTTAATGATAATCTACTAAGCGACGAACAAAGGTGACAGAAATCCCATTTAACAGAATAGGGAAGCAATATTGGAGCCCGAATGTGTCGACAGAAACTTTCAGTGATAAATAGTAAACTCATCACACTTAGAATAAATCAGTTTGGATAAGTTTGACTTGTCTTGACATAGGAACAAAGTAATAGAGTAAATAGGTTAACATATACGGGTACGGGATTTCGGCTTTTTATTTATAAATCTTGTAACTGCAGGTGCATTACCTTCTTGAACCGTGAAATTTGCAGATCTATTGTTTCTAAGTGGATAATGTTAATGTCAAATAGAGACTCTGTGTTTAAACTCTAAGTTCTAACTCATCAGTTCTTTTTTTGCAGAAGTACTGCCTGCTTAAACCGCGAGACTTTAGAATCTGCTGTTTTTAAGCCAGAGCTATTGTCTCAAGCAGAGACATTGGCATTGAACTCCTGGTTCCAATTCTTTACTCTTGATATAGTGGTGTTATTATCTAAATAAATCGGGAAACTTGAGGTTAAATCGAAATTGTGGGTTTTAGGCAGAGACTAGGTAATTTCTAGATTTCTTTATAAATCTATCAACCTATTGATACTGATTTGTAGTTCACTTTACCACAAAATATTCCTCTAAAAATATCAATATAAATACAAACACGTAATTAATCTACTTAGTAGGCAGATCAGAAAGTTAATAATCTGGTACATCGCTGTACCGATCCTGGTACATCGCTGCACCGCTTACATTTAAAAGTTAATTCTGTATTTGAAACAGATATAAAGTTTCAGTATCATCGGCATCAGAGGAAAATAACATCAGCCCAAAACAGTAAAGAAATTGCATCATGATAATTTATAAGCCTAGTTCTACGGACACATAAACGATGACGGTCAAAATATAGCCGATTTCTATAACTTCTCACTCTCCCTAGAACATAAAATTTAAAATGTTGTAATATTATTTTAATAAGAAATATAGCATACAACACAATTCCTGAATCGGTGCTTTTAAATCCATACTTATTAATGGTAACCGTTTGTAAAATTCTCCCATTCGGGTTGATATATTAAAAAAATTTATTAAAAAATAGTATGTCCTCCCAATTTAGATCTTGTTAAATAACACATTGTTAGTTTGGTGTACTAGTATTTTACCACATAGACCAATACATATTTACTACCAGGTCTGATTAAACTTTGCGAGATATCGCTGCTTAAATACATAGTTAAACGTTTAATTTGATAGGTCAGTGGGCTTAGTAGCATCGTATTATCCACGTATATGGTCTTTTACTCTAACATCAATATTACACTAATCATATTTTGCACTAAAATACATTTCACACTTATTTGCTCTCTATAGAAAATTGTTTTGAAATTAGATAAAGGTATGTAGGACGTAATAAATTTTATATAAGTTGCTTTCAAAACTATTAATATAAGATCACTGTAGTTCACAAAAAATATTAAACTACTCTCTTACATACTACCTCTGGTAATTAAGAACCTATGGATAATGGTGTATAAACTGAACGTCAAAATGAACAATTACGTTTTTGTTTTTTTTAATTACTTATTTCATTTCACGACTGATGGAATGTATTAAATGCTTATTCCTAATTAATAAAATTAGTGAAAAGCAAAAACGTCGTTAAGAGTAAAACGGTCAGAATTTTTTTATAAAAGAATATAATATTAATATTGTAACTAAATCTGTGCGTTATAAATATTTACACGTTTTGCTTCAAAGGTAATATTTACCGTGCATAAACCCCTGATCGCTTAATCGGATAGATGTATGTTTCAAGGGAGAAATGTGTTGTGAAAAAATATTTAATAAATAACTTTTGGTTATAATATTATTTGCAAGCATTTCGAAATCTATACCGAAAAACTGTCAAAGCATATTCTGAAAAGCGTTTGGAAACTAGAATGTAAATTTAGTAATATGTCGAAATGGTGATATGTAGAATAGTTGTATGTAAAAATAGAATGAACAATCATTATTAATTAAGAAGAAAAATGAATTTTGCAATAGAAATCGAAAATTAATTACCAGGAGGGTAATCTTACTAAGAAGATAGCAAGGTAACACCACTACTTCCCGCTACCTTTACGTAACCGAAGACACTATCGGTAGTACGACGAGCAGGGTCTATCGAGGCTGTTGCTAGTACCGCTGCCTCGGTCCGATGTCAGCGCGCGAGCCGCCGTCGAACCAAACCGAATATTGCTGAGTGCAAGCAACGGCCGTTAAGGTGGTACCGCCCGCCCCGAACAATGCCGATGATACCCGAATACCACCGAATTCACGCGAGGTTCGTTCCTTTACTATGAAACAGTCGTGGAGCAAATTGGTACGACAAGGACCGCGTCGCCATAAAGCAACGATAGGTGGTACATTTTTCACCCAACTCGACGTTCGAATCGCTGAACAATTACACAAAAAGAGACTCCTTGTTTTACGCCCCATATTGGCAACTTAAAATCAAGAGGAGATTATGCTTCTCTTAAACTTAAAGCACCGGAAGACAAATTTAAAACTGTTAAGTCCCCATAATTCTGGTCCGCAATATCTTTATAAACGAATGGATGTTTCCGAACCATTGTAAAAGATAGATAGCTAGACTCGAACAACGGGACATACGGTATACTCGCGTACATATTTAAAGCTTGAGCTGATATATTTATGAATGCTTTGAATTATATATTCAAAGTTTTGCTAACAACCGGTACCTATCACTCGTGTTGGAAAGTGATCCGGGTATATAATACCTACACTTAAGGTTGGCACGGGATTAGATATAAATATTTCAGACCGATCACTATCCTCACCGAAGTGGCTAAATTATTTCACTTTGTTTACATCGCAACATCTATTCGAGCTACAAAGGTCAAATCTGTGATGAGCAGCATGGGTTTCTAGTCGGACTTCGGTAGTCACTAACCTTGTATGTTTCTTTGTCCATGTTGCTTATCATATTGATCTCGGATTTAAAGTAGATATTGAATATTTTGATTACTAAAAAGCTTTTAATCTGTGGATAACGATATCTTATTAAATCGCTTTTGTGAGGCGGGGTTCCCCGTTCCACTTTTATAATTTCCCTCTTCGTATCTTGCTAACAGAAAGAAATAAGTACGAGTGGGCAACTTTATAACTGAGACATACTTTACACGATCGCCAGTGGACCAGGTTTCGAATGTCGGACCTCAAATTTTTCACAATTTTGTTAAACGATCTTGGTCGGGCATTGAAAACTGTGCGTTATTTGTTATTTGCGGACGACATGAATCTTTTACAGTTATCAAGAATGAAGCAGATAGCGACGGATTGCAGTGTGACATCAACATCGTCATTGAGTGGAACGCAACAAGCCGTTTACGGCTCATAGCACGAAAATGTTCAATAGTGAGCTACAACCAAAAATATGCTTATATTAATATATGATCAGTGGAATGTCACTGTGTCTTCTGTATAAGGTCGTTAATTTGGAAGTCGGGTTTGATTAGCGATTGGCGTTTCGAGGGCAGATATAGCAAAAAAATATTTTCGGAAACTTGAGTTCTCGTTAAATGATTTGTCTATTCATAATGATAATGAATTCGTCTGCTCTACACTTCATTGGTGCGGAGGCGATTAGAATCCGATTCCATTGTTTGGAGTACACACGAAGCCAAGTACAGCTTGATGATTAAACGTAAGCAAAAGACGGTCATTTGATAACCGATATCGGCATGGTTATTTCTTTCTATTTCCTACTGATTATCCCTTGGGTGTACTAGGGTTCCATTTCTCGCCCCTCAGAAGAAAAGTTGTGCTTATAAAATTTATCGTTAAAGAAAAAACCCATGCTCTTTATTATTGAATAAATTTTCATTCTTAGAACGTGAAAATTTCCTGCGTTCACGCAATCAGCATCTGTGTGCTATACCACCTTCTAGTACCGAAATATAGCAAAACTTTCTAGTTTCCTGGTATATTCAACTGCTCAACCACCTGAACACTGTCGCACCAGATTATTTATAACAAGTGGAAGTAAATTTTTCGGAATGTGTCATTATATTTTATATTTATTCGTATTCATGTGAAATATATATATACTTTTTTGTTTGAATTTATAAACTCATTAATTCTTATCATTACGTATATGTTACCTGTAATGTATTGATAAATGAATGTAAGTAAATAAATAAATAAACTCAAAAATGAAAAAAAAAATAATCAGTTCATTTCCAGCCCTCGCATTCTGATGCTAGGAAACTGCTAATTCTTTTTATTTTATTTAAATCAGTACAAGTAGGATATTGGTTACCATAATTGAAATATGATGTATTTCTGATTTTCTAATTTTCTTCATATTTATTCAAAAATATTTAAAAAAAATTACTTCAAACATTAATTACATTTTGTTACTTAGGTAGTCGTATGTCATATCTGAGTTTGTGTGTCCTCTCCTTTGTAAAGGTATAAAGATGTCGTCGAACTAAATATCAATGGCTGCATCAAAATATGGAAGAAGATTGTGATAAACAGACATTTTTAAATTTAAATCTTTTGATAAATTCTTCGAAATAAATTCCGTTTCCCGAAGTATGGAATCACTTCAGGTCAAAATATTATATGTAATCCTTACTTTACTGTAAATTAATATTGAATATAAATTTTAAACTAAAATACTTTTGAAGGTTACTTCAAAATATTTAACATAATACTAAACTGAATATACAAATAAACGTAATTTTTTTCTTCTCAAAGGAAATTTCATTTATTCAATCTGGTTCTATCTTAAATATGCAATGAAATCAAAGTAACCTAATATCGAAAACATTTTCTAACTAAGTTTAAAAAGGGATTTTTTTTCTAATGTATTAAATTTATCTCTGATCATGTGTCATTACGATAATAAAAAATTTTAAGTTTTTAAAGTGCCTTAAATTTCTAACTGATGAGTAAATCAGTATGAAATACTGTAATATAAAGACGATTTTTATTAATGTCATTTGATAAGTCTTGTATACAATAAAACACAATGACGTTAATTTTAAGTTTATGGGAAAATTTATACGAACGACTGATGAAACCATATACCTGTTAATGTATATAATATATGTGATTAGTTCTTCCGCAAACTGCAGGTGTATACGTACGAAGTATTTAAACCTTAAATTGTTTAAAAACTTTTGAATGAAGACAGATATAACGTGTTGATACAATTTTTTAGTAAATTTTGGAAGAAATGAAAGGAAGTAAAAATATCTTAAAAAAGGAATTAAAATTTTAAACGCTCATTGCGTTCAAAATTTCCATTCAATTCATTGCTCATTGCAACAGCGCAAGCGCAACATTAAAATAACTTTTTTATAGACAGTCCTAAAATGAATCTAGGAAATTAAGAAAAGATACGTCTTCCCTTGGTAACGATAAGACACACTAAAATTATACACACTAAACTTGACACAGTAATTTTTTGTGTATTTAGGTGATTATAAAATAATAAAACGTTAAGGTAATATATAAACAAATATATCGTTAATTGGCAGAAACAATTAAACCCAAAAAAATGTATGCACGTTGATAATGAAGTAAAAAACACCTGTTCAACATATTAACAATGAAGTAAAAAACACCTGTTCCTCTGACTTTTACTTTTTCTATGCATTAGTGACATTAAACTGAGAAATAAATCGACACACACACACTCATACGCGCACCCACGCACGTATGCATGTACACGCACGTGCACATGCACACGTACACGCCCACACACAAATACACATACATACTTTTTTGTAATTATTTTCAATTGTCATAAATCATTAAACAATAGAAAGTTATAAACAATGGAAGCCCGAAAATAACACATTTAGATAAAGGTGATTAATCTTTGATAATTCCTACGATTCGCAAATATATATTAAAATATGCGAAATTTAACGCATATTTTTTCAAAATGTGTACATAAAATATTTCACCTAAATAAGCATTTTAAGCTTATTTTGCTATATTTAAAAGAATGAATTCGACAATTTTTAAGACAATTACTCGTGTTTGACATCGTGCATGGATAAATAAGTGGAACTAAAAATAACATAAATAAATTATTTTGTATTTCAAGTTTGTTTCGAAAAATGTTAGCTTGAAAAATAATATATTTTCTGAATAGACTACTTTGAATAAGAGTAAAAAATGGCTTTCATGTCATTCTCATCCACATAATCAAATACCCAAATTAAACAAATACTCGTGTAGTAATAAATTTTTCAGTTACATATGTGTGTATTTCGTATATACCAATGTTTACATTTAAATCTAAAATATGTAAATAGGTTAAAGTGCTCTGAAATAGCTCAACGCTCCTTTGAAATAAAAAATGACGGTAAATACAGATTCACATAACAGATATATATATATATATATACGTGTGTGTGTGTGTGTGTATTTACTGTAAAACCTTTATGTTAGTATTATTAACGTAGTCTAGTTTAATTATTCACAGTTAATATAACTTTAATCATTTTTCAAACACAGATGAAAAAAATCAGTTATGTGTACTGCTACTAAGCGAATTTCTGATCACAATGACCGAAGTTTCGTAACAAAAATAGTTAACTTTAATTTCCTTTGCATACTGGAGCTCATTTATATTTTTGTTCCTACCTGCAGGCATCGTGCAACATATCTACAGCGATAGCATATTGAGTATTGCTTGTTCAAAACAAACGAATGGAAACTGAGTACTTCAATAACATTGAAGATCTTCTATCGCCTTCGTCGGCTATCTGTGTTTAATGAGTTTTAGATACTTGTGACGAAGTTGTTTGCCATAGCAAATGACCCTGTTTAATAGTTCCACATTTTGCAATAATATTGTGTCTATATATCTCTATCACCTATATATATTTAAGGGAGCATGGCATTTCTAACTTAACTAGTCAAAAATATAAATTTTTTGCAATGTGAATATATTTGCTTCTGTATTTTTTGCAAGAGTAAAACAAACTAAATATAAAAAATCGTATTTATACTTGAAATTGGAAATCATAAATTTTCACACTTTTCCCTTTACATATTCTATGAGGAAGGAGTTGTGCAGACTTTCATGATATAGGTCGTCCCCAGTCTCGATTTTTTATTATCGGTGATTGATATTATTGTATGATTAAAAATAATACGCCTATAAGACCATATATTTTTCTTGTGTGAACCAAATAATTTAAAATGTTTGCATCAACTTAAGTCAAAAAACACAATGATAAATTATACTTGATTTCTCAAGCCGTTTCTAAGAAGAAGAAATTTGACAAACAGACGGATGAACTGACAACCAAGCCAGCCTAAAAATGAACCCAAAAGTCCAAGAATTGATGATACCCTTTACAAATCTAAACTCAATGACTTAGATACGTACAGCGGTAGAAAAAGTACCGTATGTTTATAATATTTCAATTGGTATTCTTTAGCATATCACTCACAAATTTTTCTGTTCTTACTTAGAGTATATCACTGAAAAAAGTGCATTTCGTATACAAATAAAAATTACGAAGTTTAAAAGGAAAAAATGCTATCAATTGCGTAAAGTTTATGCAAAATCTAGACATGTTCGGAGGCGAAATTAATTACCATGATTTAAACATAATGTTTCCGATTTTCTAGTTTTATATTAATAAAACTAGAAAATATTAATTTTCGGTGTGTTTCAAGTTAGTTAAAAAAAGGTGACGACACATTAATTACATTTTATTACTTAGGTATACTCGTATATCATACCTGAGTTGTATGTTCTCTCATTTGTACAGACATGGAGAATTTTCGGAAATAATTTTTAATAATTATGTTGGTATCATATTTTTATAAATTTTATGCTGCGTGCCTCGTGGCATCAACATCAGATTGTGATCAACAGACATTTTAAAATTTCAGTTTCGTTAAAAGGACTTCAAAATATATTTCATGTTCCAAGGTTTGGTATCACTTGAGGTTAAAATACGATACACAATAATTACTTTTTTAAGGTAATATCGAATATAAATGTTACATTAAAATACTTTGAACGGTTCCTTTAAAATACATCCTTTTATATTAAATAACTTTTACCTTTGATTGTGGAAATTAGAGGACATGCCGTTGTTTACTATATTCACCGTGACAAAAAGAACTAAAAAATTTTCATCATTACAAAAGTGGTAACATCATGAAAAGTGACGTCACCAAACTCTGCCTTGCTGCAAATTTTGAGGTGATCCGCCATTTTAGTTCTCCATTTGTCAATATGTGATTTATTGTAAAATAAATTTACCGAAAAAACATTTGTTCAATGCATTATAGAGATTTTTTGAGTGCTGTAAGTGTGGATAAATTATATGTGAAAATGCACAAGTGTTGTGTTAAAGGTTGTAATTCCAATTACAGCAATCGGCCTAATATCTAACTTCGTAAGTTAGTAACAAAAATATTAATTCTTATTCTTAATGAACATTCATTTGCTTTCTAAACGAACTTTAGCTGAAGTTGAAGAAACTTTATTTTAAAATAAATCAAATATATGTTATTATTATTCTTCTCGATGTATTTTTCGGACTTCCAATTTACCATTCTTAATAACGATTTGTTCACGTTCGCATAATGATGTTCTTTCTTTTCTTTTGTTCTTTAATATGTTTTCTTTTTAAACCTGTAATTTTTTTTATTTATCATATATATTATAATTTTTAATATTTATGTTATTGAACTCATTTTCTTTATTAATGTTTTGGCCTAAAATAGTTAAATTGTCTACGAAGAAACAAAATGTGGATTGTTCTGCATCGATTTCTAAAGACTTTTCAATGGAACCCCAACCGGAAATGTCATCTATATCGCTATTTGATTTTTATTTATTTAAATAATTTTTATTTTACTTATAAGTTGGAAAAAAAATGATTAGAACTACTGACGTCGAAAAAAAAGTCAGCCTGTCAGCTACAGTGCCATTTAATTCTGTAACTTTATTATCCATTTTCAGATTAAAAATATGTAATAAGATCTACTTAGATCTTAATATGCATACATTTTACACATTGAAGTATATAAATAAATAAATAAACAAATAATTCAAGATTTAGTGAATGAGAAATTGATTAATGATGAATCTTCGATTTTGTTAAAAGAATGTGCAGGGATAAAAGATTTTTTAAAACAAAAAAATTTTAAATATAAATATTTTGCTTTAGAAAGAGAAGTTCCCAAATTTGCTCTGACGCTAAATTGTTTTTTCACCGAAAACATACATTTTTTTACGACGAACATATAATACACGTTTACCATATCCGCGTTCTTTGAGCAAATGGTATAAGAAAGTAAATGCAGAATCCGGCTTTACAAAAGAAGTTTTCATACTTTAAGGATAAGTCCCAAATAAGAGACAAATCAGTCTTATGCTTGCTAGTGCTCGACGAAATGTCAATTAGGAAATATTTATCTTGGAATCACAATACCAAACTGAATATCGAACAAAAAGTGATATTTTTTTCTCAAAGCAACTGTCATTTACTCACTATGCCTCTACCTTAAATATACAATAAAATCAATCTAATTGATATTCCTTTCACAAATTAGCGTAAAAAGGAAAATTTTTGCTATGTACTAAATTTGTCTTTGATTAAATGTCATTACGTTCATGCAAAATTACAAGTTTTTGAAGCTGTGGCGAGTTACTCACACTTATAATTGGTGAGTAAGTAGTATCAAATTCTAAAACTTTATTTTTAAATATGTTGGGTATAAAAAATACAGAAACGTGAAATTGTTAAGTTTAGTTTAATTTGTAAATTTCTATTCATTCAAGTATTCTGCTGATATCCAGTGAAGCTTTTCAGCACAATTGCGTTATATCGTAGGACATTATGTATTAAGAGCAAAATCATATTAAGCGTGACAAAAACCATTTTAAATTTAGAAACTGGTAGCGTTTTTTGTAAGCAACCAAGTAAAATATTCTCAATGCATATTTCTTTATAGCACCTGACAATCGTTAAAAAATTACAAAACTCGAAAAAATGCAATAATATCTAATGAACATTAGGGCGCCGCTATATAAAATTTCAATGTCTAGCTCATACTAAAAGTGTGTCAAAATGGGTATTGCTGATATTGAAAAAATAACATTAATGATGGTAAAAATAATACACTTTTTAACACCTGCTGCTTATAAATTGGGAATTCCTGGTTGATTCTTCTAAATCCCTAAAGTCGCTCAGAGATCTGTTGTAAAAGTTCCGGTAAATTTCAATACAAAATGTATTGAATGTGTTCCCAGTAGAACCCGTACAAGATTCATTCCTGTCGCTCACGGAAATACGATATGAATTTCGTGCATTTGCTTTATCAGTTTTTTTAATCATCTACTGAAGTCTAAATTATGTCTTGAAAAGAAGTCAGTGTCGTTTCTGCTATCGTTCAGATTAAATAAGTTCCATATTACACTGGCAAAAATAATAACAATTTTTAGGTTTTAATCAGAATATTTTTAACGTATAATGCAAATTTTTGTACATTACCTAATCAACATTTTATTTCGCACACTTTATACATAAATCTCTTTATATAATTATATATATATATATATATATATATATATATATATATATATATATATATATATATATATATAATGCAGAAATCTTTATACAAATGCATGTAATATGTATACGTATACGCCTTACAAATAATAAGACATAATTTATATTATCTTATCTATCCAATTTAAAACCTAAGATATTTACAGGAAAAACTATTAGGTTAAAGATTTTTGCTCTTTATTTAATGCGTGGCCATATTTGTTGATATTTGTTTAATTAGATGTAATTGCAAAAAAATTCCAATAATTTTATATTACCCTAGTACGCTGAATTTGGTTATCAAAATAAAAAATATTTAATATTGCTTTGTGCTTTCCATCTATGCATGTAGAAAAGTCATTAATAACTTTCATACATCGTATGTCATGTACCACAAGTCCGATGAAAGTTTGTAATTAACTTGAGATTTTCATTATTTATCGATAAAAGATGAGATTTTATTATTATCTTAATCAGATCACATATTTATCAATTTGTTAATTCAAAAATTATTTGAATAGGTAACTGATCGAAAATATTACAGTTAAAGGGCCAGTTTCTTTTAAAAAATTAGACTTAAAGAGTAGAGGAGAAAAAGAGTAAATTTCTTGCAAAGTTTAGATAAACAATTGTATATAAGCCAGTTAAAACTTTTTGTTTTTGTCAATGAATATTAAATTCGTATGTAACAACGTTGACAAATTCAAATTTATCTTGGTTTTTCATATGATAATATTTATAAAACCGCCAGCATTTTTTTTCTTTATATGCCTGATTCTTAATATAATAAATTACTATGACCAAATTCAATTTTGTGACGAAAATAAATCTAAGTACAAATCTGCAATGACTGAGTTACTAGTTTTATGAAGACACTCAAAATTCTGTAATAAATTGGCTAACTATATAAAGATCAACATCTTTTTTGAATTTTTTTGAAGTGTAGTGACGATTGCAGATATGTTAATCCTTTATCCTGATTTTACCTTTTCCCTTTGTTTATTGATTCCGTTCCATTGGGCTCTTCAGCAGATTGGATTATATCTACAGATGGTCGTGTTACCTAAATTTTGTGGTAGGCAAATATAATCCAATGATATTGTGTGTAGGTCCTATAAATATTATTGGAAACAGTTTATTTTTTCCAAATTTAAATTTTACTTGTCTAATTTTACACTCTGTTATCAATATTTTAAAAATTGTATACGTATAAAATTTTTCTTATCCCATAAATAATTTGCAAGGTTCATAGTTTTTCTTTCATCTTCATATCATATTTTACTACCTTGTGATAGACTTTACCTCATGACATACCTTTATACACCACATACTTTTATCTTAGAAAAGCCCTGTTTTTGCGAACTCAGGATGCAGTCTTCCTTTCTAATGTCGCAGAGGTTTATTTATATTATAAATGATATATATATTTATAATATAAATAGTTTATTTATATTATAAGTCATACAAAAATCAAATGAATACGCCAATATGATTATTTGTTAGGTTTGAAACACACATAAACGATTAGAAGTTTTTTATAATTAATAACGTATTCAAGATAAAAGGTTTAAAAAAGGGCATTGCAAGAGTCGCTATTTCAAGTACAAGATTAGTATTTTAAGAGAAGTGGGGTAGATAGCTTATGATATAAATGATATTGTCAATCCATGTAAAAATATATATCTTGGTAGTGCTATGCATTTTATTTTATGTCAGTGCAAACACGTGGAATAACGCAGATATTTTATTATTAGTTTTTAAATTCACGTCGTATTATAACTGATTGTGTTGTAAAAACTTTTGCAAGTTTTTTTTTCTTAGAACATTAATACTAAATATATCATAAATCTGAAAATATGTAGGTTCCAAAAATACAGATGCAACTGAACAGGACGAATTATGAAGGACAAAGGAAGTGAGCAGGCGGCCCAAACGCGGAACTGGGCGGATTGTAATCGCCTGACTAGGCGACAACTGTGGGAAAGTAGGTCAAGCAGATAGCGATAACTCAATATTGTCTCCCCGGTTAAGCGTTCTTGTACGGATATAAATACAATTCAGAATCAAAATACTGTTGATATGTCTTTACAGAATTATACAAAGCAGTTCGTATTGCATAATTATTATTTTCAATAAATATCATATATTCAAATGTTCTTTATTTTATACCATAAATTGTTATCTATATGTGGATTATTATCACTTCACGACTCCGCCTCAGATTCGTTGTAATATGATATAGTATATATATAGTATATAATTTTTGATGATATAGTATATAATTTTTTTGCGATTTAATCATTTTAAACCTTAACGTCAAATTCAATTATTATAGCGTTTAACCCACTCTAGCGCTTTAGAGTTGTCATAAAAATTAAATATATTAAATCTCTATACACATCTAATGAAAAAAACATATGTTTACAACATATCTACCATTTACATCCTATCCGATATTTTGACGAAGTCATTCGATAAATCTTATGGGCAGTAAAACGCCATGACGTAAAATTTTAAATTAGTGCGAAAATACACATGAGTGGCAGATAAAACCATATACTTTGTTTATGCATATAATATATTTGATTAGCTCTTTCGCAAGCTACATGTGTAGATATAATAAATTTTTAAACCTCAAATAATTTAATTAATTTTATACATAAACAGATATAGCGTGGATAAATGTTTTAGTAAATTTTTAAAGAAACAAAAAGAAAGGAAAAGTTTCTTAAAAAAGTAATTAAAATTTGAATGCAACGAATTAATAAAGGAATAAAATAATCTGGGATGTAAAAATCAAAATTTACGGAAAAAATTATCTTGAGATTTAAAAAAAATTACGAATTTTTTTAAACATCGTTGAAAATACCGACAATAGTAGAATAGTAACGACTATTCATATATAATATGCAATACACGGACGGCGCAATACTGAAATAATTTTTTTATAAACAGTCCTAAAATGAATCTACGAAATTAAGAAAACATAGGTTTTTCCTTAATAATGTTAAGACATACAAAAATAGGTATATTTTTTGTAGGTAATTTATTTTTTGGTTTTTAGATATCTACAAAATAATAAAAAAGTTAAGAGAATATACAAACAAAGATGTTGTTAACTGATATAAAAACTAAAATAAAAAAAATGTATGCACTTTGAAAATGAAGAAAAACCCACTTGAATATGTTTGTTTCTCTGACTATTACTGTTTTTATGCATTAGTGACGTTACACTTATAAATAAGTCGTCACACGCATGCACACACACGCGAGTCATGCACGCATGCACACACGCGCGCGCGGTCACACTCGTTATATATAATAAAGGTGACTAAATCTTTCATATTCTCTTCCATTCACAGATATATTTTAAGACATATGAAGGTTAACGTATATCCTTTTAAAATATTTAAATTAGATGTAATACTCGTCGCCTGCGGTGCGTACATTAAAAATTTTGTTTAAATAGTCGTTCATCCCTATATTTTTAAAACTTTTTACTCGAAAGTTAAAATTTATATGGGTTTATCCAATTGTAATATTTTGCTGTAGAATTTTACATTTTGTAACTTACAAAATGAAGCCTCTGAACTTTCTATTAGCATTCTATCCTTTATTTCACTAAATAAGCTGTCCTTAGTTGTATTAAGTGCTTCATAAAATAGCATGAATTCAACAATTCCTAAGGACATTATTCGTATTTTACGTAAGTGAAACCAAAAATAACGTAAATAAATTATTATATTTCATTTTTCCAACTTTGTTTCGAAAAATGGCTTTCATGCCATTCTCTTCCACATAACAAAATGTTCAAATTACACAAATGCTCACGTGGTAATAAACTTGTCAGTTGCGTATGTGTCTATTTTGCATATACCAATGTTTACATTTAAGTCTAAAATATGTAAATAGCTTAAAGTGATCTAAATAGCTCGTCACACCTTTGAAATATGAAGATTCATGTAACAGATAAATGTATTTATTGCAAAACTTTGTCTTAACATTGATAACGTAATCTAGTTGTAAAAACTGAAAATAAATCACTTGATGGAAGTTAGTTACAAAAAAATTCCACCTGGAGTTTTTATTCCCGCTACAGTTAATATAACACAGATAAAAAATCAGTAATATGCATCTCTTCGAAGGGAATTTCCGTTCACAATATTTATTCTAACGCTTACCCGAAGTTTCATAACAAAAGTACTTAACTTTAAGTTCGTTTTCATACTCGAGCTCATTTACTTTTTTGTTGGCACACCTATCTGCAGGCATCATGCGACAAATCTACAGCAACAGCGTATTCAGTGTTGTTTGCCCATAACCCACGAATGGAAACTGTGTACTTCAATAACACTTGAGATCTTCTATCGCTTTCATCAGCTATCTGTGTTTAATAAGTTTTAGGTACTTGCGACCGAGTTGTTTGCTATAGAAAATTATGATATTTAATGGGTACATACTTGCAGCACTATTGTGCCGTCTTTTGTACAGCAATATTTTCCGTATTTGGACTTACCTGTTAGTGGTAATGTTATGTTTCGTTAACTACATAGTGACTACTTTGTCGCTCTTACAGCATATTCTTCCATTTGTAAGGAAAACCTCCCTTGTCAATTATTGAAACATAAGTTATATAAAGGCTGAATTTTATTCCGTTTTCACTGTACATCAAAAGATCGTTTGATTAAGTACTCATATGATCAGATATGCATTATGACGTGCAATTGCAATTAATAATGCATATCTAATCATGGATGCCCTGTCTTCCACCATGAGTCATAGGATATCAAATTTCTTGATTAATCGAGTACGTATAGGTAATTATTTCTAGTCATGTTTTGTTTCATTTAGTAATGTATCTACACCAATTTTCCATCCCTTATATTTGCATAATTCATAGTACTAGTTTTTATCGTACCATATTCTTATATTATCGCTACAGAGTTTTCAGTCTTTTCTCAGGAAACATCATTGATGAGCGTTGACAAAATTTGTTTTATGTACTAAGAAAGTTTTAATGTAAATATAAATTAAATCTGAATTAGGTTTATATATCACAAATGAAAATGATGTATTTGTAATAATTAAATAAACCATTACGTACAATACGCGTGTTTAAAATCAGATGTTAAATTTATATATGCTAATTTGCTTTATTGATTTTAAATTATACAAATGAAAGAAACACCAAAGGAAACTACACAGCTGCCACGTAATTATAATTTTATGTGTCGTAAAACGTTATTAATTATATTTTCAGTTTATATGAAGTGTTATTGCAAAGAGACGTGAATTTTTTAAATATATCGTAATTAAAAACCTAATAACCACGAGTAGAAATCGTGCTGCAATGGTTCTGCACATATTCAGGTACTTATAAAAATTTAAGGAGACGCATTATTTTTCATTAACCTATTTACAAATATTAATTATTCGCTACGTTTCCTGCTGTATCATTCACAGGAATACAAACAAACTAGATATAAAAATGTATATTTATGCATGGAATTGTAAATTCCACTCTCATGATTATAGGTCGGCCGGAAGTACCCTAGTCTCGGTTTTGATTATCAATGAGTAATACAATTGTATGAATAAAAGTAATAAATTCAAATGGAACATATATTTTTATTGTATTAACCAAATAATTTGAAATATTTACATCAACGTAAGTCATAGAACACACAATTAATTTAAACTGGATATTTTAAACCGTTTTTGAGAAAAAAAGCTTTGACAGACAGATTGATAGACGGACAATCAAGTAATCCTACAAATGAACCCAAAAAAGTTCTAAAGTTTACGATACCCTGTACAAATCTAGGCTCAATAGCTTACATAAGTAAAGCTTACATAAGTAAATTTATATCATTTTTATTTTTATTCTTTATCAAATCACTCGTTAATTTTTCCACGCTTACTCAAAGAACGATTTTGTTCTATTCTTATCGCATTTCCTTTGCAAATAAAAATTACATAGCTTAAACAGAGTTGTACGAAAAATACCTTTTTTCGAGTAAGTTGGTTCATGAGTATCAAAACAAGAAATTTTTTTTAATTAAATTGAATCATCGATTACCAAGTTAGATAAGCTCCCTTCTAAAGTTCTGATACTTCAAAAATGATCTTTCCTAATTTTCGTTGTTGTTCTCTGAACTCTTCGATACAACTATTTGTTGCACGTTTCATCAAGTTTAGTTACTAATAATCTTTAGATAGAGCCCTTTGCCGCTCGTCTCAATTTGCGTTGCCTATATTCTTTTTAATTGTGATCTGGCATGATCGGTAAATTTATATGCCGTAGCAATACCTGCAACAATTTTGACTCTAGTTGAGTCAATATGAGTTTCTTTCTGTGTTATTTTCTTTCGAAATTTTTCTTTGCTTGGTTTCATCGTTAGGGTACTATTGCTCGTTAGAATTATATAATTCATGATCAAGAACTATTCAGGACGATATAAATAGCAAGATCCTTTCATTTCGATTTTGTCACTAATTTATCTGTGCTACTTTCAAAATTCTGGAACACACCCAATCGAATGTGGTGTTTCATTCACGTATCAAAAGGGATTTGATTTTGAGAATCGGAGAACATGAAGTAGTCCTTTAACATAAAGTTTAAGGAGTGCCTGGAAGGCGGCAATTAATGTTTTTATTATGATTCACATAGGCAAGGGTTTACCAAAGAGAACAAGGAATGTATGATGTATTCCATGAAGTCCTATTATAAGCTGTAATTAAATAATACGAAATTTTATTTAAAATTTGAAATGTATATACATACAAACACGTGTATATATATATATATATATATATATATATATATATGTCTATATATATATATATATATATATAAATGTATATATATATATATATATATATATATATATAAAAGGCAATTAAAACATACAAAACCCTCTAACTCTGAACGTAACGTAATAATGTGAATTCCTAAAAGATTGATCAGAAAGCGGCGATTTGGCATATGTAACGATATATAAAACATAAAGTAAAGATATCCTCTGATGTAGATCAGTTACCCACATCCAGCCCGTCGTCAGTTCAATCGGAAAAGTTATAATATTGACTATTTTTGTTTTATCCTATTATAAGAATTCGTCAGTAATGTATTTTTATTCCTTATTAGAAACGACCCTCACGCAAAGCAATATTTGACATGCCGGCGGGATCACGTGATTCGCCGTGCGGAAAAGGTTTTGCCATTTTGTAGATACTCCGTCAACGATTTTTAGCTTTTGTGTCCCTAAACAATTCTTTTCCGCCCCAATTCGTTGGATTGTTCCGTGTGCAATGAACGGACGTTTCGATATGAAATGTTGGAAATTGACCACATAAAGATTTTGACCCTCGTATCCGATGAGTAAAGACCTATCAGTATTATATTAGTATATATGTATATCGGTATACGTGCACATATATCTACGTATAGGTGCGTGTGTTCTTATATACGAGGGTAAGAATGAAAGTTTTTAGAATGTCAATAAAAATATTTTTTTCAAAAATATCACCGATTTCATATATCTAACAAACAAGAAGCGCATTGAAGACTGTAAAATAATGAAAATACTACTACTAAGTTGAAATTTATTCGATACAATATCATTTCCGAATATAAATAAACCAGCGAAAACTAACACTGTCAGAGATTTTCGGTGCTAAGTCAAACCTTCTTTCTTTTCTCACCATTATATACACGCACATGCACACAAAAGATAATTTTATTTCACTCAGCACCGACTCCGTATATTTGCCTATTAATATTCTAATTCTAATATGTCATTTATATTTATAAATATTTATTTACCTACATTATTTTGCACCTGTACCTATTCATCTACCTACTTATTAATATTTTAGTTGATTCATGGCTTGGTATGTACCCGTATACATTTTCCTAACCATTTACTTCACTATTTTCTTATTTACGTCAATATAAGTGAAACGAGTTCGTACTGGATGAGTTTATTGCTCAATGCACTTTGATTTCGTTAAAGAACCTATTTATATCGCCTTTATTCTGATTTAAACTTTAGAGACTGTATTTTTAAATTATCATAAGATATATAATCACGGTACTTGCGCTGGCTATTATGTATTGTATCTTGAATTATCAAGGTCAAGTTCTAACAAATTATTATGAAAAACATCCAAATTGTTTGATCAGTGCCAGAGATTTAGGTTAACATAAACCAAAATAAAATATATTAAAAATCTTTTTTCATTTAAATTATTTGATTACACAATCGATGCTGTACTAAAAGCTTGAAAACAATTATTGGTTACAAATCTAGGGCCTTTGTCAGACTAAAGTTACCGTGTGGTCTATGTAATAGAAAACATTCTTTTGTTGGAGCTGAAAATGTTATACGACTCATTAATATTTTAGTTAAATTGTTTCTTATAACATGACACACAAGTCATTAATTTAACTGTATAAAATTTCCCCCGCCCCTTCAATTTGAACTATATCTGATGAAAAGCCTAGATTGTTTACCCATAATTATTTTCAAACTTTAGTTACATCATCGGTTGTACAATAAAATCGTCTAATTAAAAAAAATACCTTTAATTTTTTTAAATTTTTTAGTGTGCTTGTTTGATTCTCCTAATTTTGTCAAGTCTCATGATTTAAGCTGCCCGTACCATTGCAGTATCAGGCTGAGGAATTGGAATCCGGAGTTCAACGACAAAGTATATGCTTGAAACCCACAATATTAATTTAAAACAACAGATCCGTAAGTCTGACCATTTAATCATACAATACACTTGCAGCATCTAGATTGAAGAGTTGAAACCCAAAGTCCAATGGCAGCTGATCCTCAAGTTTAACCATAAGCAATATACTCGCAATATCAGGATTTACGGATAAAAAATATTTCCACAACATTTTTTATCATGGGCTATAAATCTATCTACGAAGTTACACGGAAAATGGATAAGTAAAGGTCGTCTAGTAAATCTGTGGCAAGATTTAAATCAGCAATAACCTACGGAACGCGAAGTAAAATAAAACCATATAAAAACGTGGCTTCAGTCCTTTGGGCACATTATTTTATACCTGCCTACCTGTTTACTTTGTTACTTTTTTGCTACATTAAGACAAATTAAACGAGTCCAAATTCTATCATTATACCATGATTTAGGTAAGGAAATAAAGAAATTAGGAAGTTAATAATAACTTATTAAATAATTCTTAGACCAATATCATCCAAATTTTGTCGCAGTGCCTGTGCTGTTCGGTTTTGAGGAATGATAAGATGTACCTTCAGTTTCAATAATAAGATTTAAATAAAATTCTATGGAATCATACTGGAAGTATATCTTTCCAAATAAAAAAGTATCATGCAATACAGCTGGTAAATGCCGGAGGCAAACAAAAAAGAATACAGTCGAACTGAGAACCTCCTCCGTCTTCGAAGTCGGTTAAAAATGGAACTTAATTGGTTCCAACATTTCTAATTTAATTAAAGCATTTCCAAATAGTGGACGTGAGATGCTACGCATAATTTCATTCAATGTAACTTCTACAAACAGTCGGCCATTCTTCTTTAGAAGTCTCTTTCACGAATTTTTCGGCAGTTCTGTCGTCTCGCTGAGCACGCAGAGGCATTGTCGTGATGAAGGAGGATTCTATTACGAAAGCGTTGTGCTCGAACTTTTTCCAAAGCAAAAGGCAAACAGTTGTTTACCAGATTGCAGTAAATATAATTTTTTTTTCCAGAAAATAGTCGTATGATAAAGAAAGAATCAAATACCCTTTTTTCATACATTTATTAAAAAATGACTTAATTTTACTTCAATAGTTGTCTCTTAATTGTAAACATATCTAGAGATTGTTTAATGTAAAAGATAGATCTTTGGGAGCCTCTTTGAATTCCGCTTCCCTAGTCTCCTATTTTATTTTTATTTTTTAAAAAATATGAATTATTAATAGAATTCAAATTAAAATATCTCTTTTTCGCGGTCTTGGTATCTTCAGTAAAAAAAATTCACGTTTATAATGACGACGCATATCTTCTTTTTAGATAAATGTATTTATTTATTTTGTAGTATACATTTTTTCGAAATAGTACAAATTTGTATTGAGCGAATTCGCTCCGAAAAAAGCTTCAAAAAATTTACTTGCCTTTTAATTCTCATATTCAAAAGTCCCCACTTACACGCTACGATTACATTGGTTGTTGAAGGTTTCACTTTTATTCCGTTGTCCTAAGCGTATCATTTTTTTTAAATCATTTTATCATTATCGTTAGATGTTATTCACAGCGATGGGAAAAGAATGCTGCTTCACTCAATCAATCTGAAAAATTAAAAAAAAATTTGTGACATAATATTTTAATATTTTATAACGTAATATAACATTTTATTTTTATATATTTTTATGACCATACTTAGATTTATTGAGCCATCATTTTTTAAACATTTTTATTGAGCTCCACAAACTGTAACTATAATATTGTATATACTAACAAAATTGCTGGTTATTATTATAATTGGTCCAAAGATGGTTCCTATTATTTTTAATTACAAGAAGAAAATGATTTCTTAAAGTCAAAAATTTAACCAAGCAGAACTTTCATCAAAATGGCATTTAGTAACATTTAAAATACAAATTTACAATCAATTCGGGCTATTATATAATAATGGTGTTAATGAAACAATTGAACAGCAATCTTGGAATGGAACAGCAATCTTGGAATGCGTTTATCACCTTACTTACACCTACTACTGTATAAATAAAAGTAGTAGATCGAACGATGAAACCAGACAGTTAAACATTAGATCTGTAGCTCTAGGACTTTAATTATATCTGTAGGCTATTTGAAAATCTTTTACAATCTGTAATGCATTATGTTGAATGCGTAGTTTGGGGAGATTTTCCAAATTTTGTGTCAAATGCATACTTTAGGACATTTACTAATCAATATATCGGATGTATACTTCGGAGTCTTTTTCCTTTCACGTAATAATTATTAACAACATTAAAGAAATTAATTTTCCACATTATATGTCGGATGCCTACACTGCATACTTTACATACTTTATTGTTTTTAAGATACTTAAATAATTAATATTTCCACGGACTAAATTTTAGCCATTAAGAGTTTTGTTTAGTCTGGATGGAATAAATGTTATCTAAGCTGGAACAGAAATGATCTGGTTAGACTACCATAATTGGTACGAGTTAATCTTTTCTTACTTTTGTAAAGCATAATTTTATACGTAAACTTACTTATAATCATTGTTTTATTTGGTATGTTTCTAACATAGACTTAAATAAAAAGAAAATGTTTGCCTTATAAACCTACGAAATGAACATTCTTTAATATTTTGTTTTATAAAATATGTGAAAGAAATAGATACAACCTTTTTGTTATTGATTTGTTATTATCATTACAAAAATTTTATTTACAATTTTGGAAAAACAAAATTTTATAACTACATTCATCGTAATGCTCTAAAGAGAATCTCTGGATATAATCTATGACCATAGAAGTACTAAAGGACATATCGCTGTTTAAGAGTAATGAATACGAATTGTTCATGTATGATATCATTTGTAATATATTATAATTATAATTTTTGTTAACTGTATATTATGCATACTACTCCAGTGATTAATTTAGAAGTTTTAGTATTTTTACCCCCTACAGATGTCCAAAATAAATGTATCGATAATAAAAACATATTTTAATTTATGTACGAGTATAAACTAAATTTGACCAAAACGTATTTTTTTCAAAAGTTAATTAACCAAATTGTTTTTTTTTCACAAAATTAAATTTTATTTTTCAAAAATTAATGTACCGCCTCGACAAACATTTTGGGCGATTTTGGGCGAGAATTTTGGGCGCTTTTACTAGAGGTGTAACGACTCCACTTCGCAAATCGATTTACGTCTATAACGAACCGAGCTGGCCAAGCTCGTTTGATCGCTTGCCGCGCCGAGTCAGTGTATCGGTCGTATACTCGAACCGAATGTATAGCTCACACGTTCGAATCAAACCGAAGGTACTTGGTTCCCGCGTTTAATTGAATAACTTGTTTTGACATGTTTTACTCTATGAGTACATTACTTATTCGTAGGTTTAATAAATTATTTTCATTAGTTTGTTCAAGTGGAAAACTTTTAAGTCTGTTAATTATTTAATTTATATATTTTAAATTATATTGCCGGACCTGAGAAAGAAAGCTATAGTTTAAGAGATTTTTGACATGCCAATAGAAGGAAAATTTGTACGCAAAAAATATTCTTTGTGTTATAAATATTCAGGAAATGCAAGCACGATTATGACACAAGTAAGAAAGAAGCATCAGGATTACCTGTGTGCTTATTTATATCAGCCATGGGACCCAGTTGATTTTTCCAACTTGGCGAAAGTTGATAATTCTGATAGTATTTTTTTATTATTGTCATTGTTTAATTGCTGTTATTCTTCAACAACCCGATTAATTAACTTAAAATGAACAAATTCTCAGATTATCGAAATTGATTAACGACGCTATCCAATGAATGTTGTTTATTAAATCGGTTTGATCAACTCGGTTTACACGAATTTTTAAATTGACTCGATTGATCGAATTTCAGAGTTGGGCCACCTCAATTTTTTATTTTATTGAGCATCTATTCATTTACGCGGCGAATTTCATCAAATGTGAAAGACGTTAAAATCAATGTGACATGCATGTTGTGTTTGATGAATATAATTATTTGAATATTATTGAAAAGAAAAATTTATAAAAATCTAATTAAATAATTTTTTTCCAACAAATGATTAATTTTAATTTCAATAAATTGACGCATTAGTATATTAATTTTTATATAATTTATACTTAAGAAAACTATTGTTAATTTGTGAAATAATTAAATAATAAAAGGATGAATTACTTAATTTAAGAAAACTTTATTCGGTTAAAACATTACCAAGTGTAGTCAGACTTTCTCTAGAAATAGGAATTTTGACAAGTACATTTCTTCGATAGGACTTCTGACTTTACGAAGTATAATTATTTGTCGCTTTCTTGTTGTCATTTCTAACATCTTTGGAAAAATGTAGGAAATCAAATCAATTAAACTTTCTTCCTTTGTATCTGATAATTGATTTGTTTTACAACGACCACATTTATAAAAAAAAATATTTTTTTGGAATGAAGTAAACTTCTCATGGCTTCGTCCAGTCAATGTCATTAGCATTGGAATTAAACCATAATTGGAATATTATCTGCATTAAAGTTTCAAATTTATCAGTAATTGATTTTTATTAAATTTCATTATTTTTACCAAAGTTTGTACATGATCTGTCATTTTTCAAAATCTTTTCTTTTAAGTGACCATAGAAAACGGTATAAATTCGTCTTTTATTAATTACGTTCACAGGGCAACGATGGAGTATGCGCCACGGTCCGCAACAGGCAAATGCGAGGAGTTTGTAAAAAATTAAATAGCATTGCGTGTATCTCTCCATAAAATTAACTATCTGCTCCAATATATTCAAAGGGTACATAGACAGAAGTGTTACTAAGCACGGTTGTTTGGCCCAGTGAGTGGACGATTTTTGCACGTCCTCTTGAATTGCACCTATTATGCATATACACGCGTATGAAGGATCCAAAGCTAGGCAAAGACTACAACATTGGTTGGACCTAGCATGTATATTATATATTAATTAATATTTCCAATATTAGGGAGTAGTATTTATAGCAAAAGCACATACATGTATAATGTAAATGACTATTTTTTACAATTTTTTTATACATGTTGCAATTCACAGGACGTGCAAAAATGACAATAAAATAAATTTTATAAAACGAATCGTTATTCAAAGTATATATAAATAACACAACTTACGGAATGAATTAAATTAAATAGAAGTTACACCAGTTTTTCCCAAAAAACATTTGACTAATTATAAACCAAGAAAAAAAATTATATTTTATGTTTAGAAATTTCAATGGAAAATTAAAAAGAATTTTGTATTAAATAATTCCACAGTACCTTATTGTAAGTGACTCATGACTATGTAGCTAAAATAGGTATATAATAATTAGTCGTAGTTTTATTTTGAATTACGTGACAACCCTTGTTTCGGGCAAATTTATGTTAGTATTAACAGCGGCGGCATGCATGTAACATCAAAGGCTTCATAATATTGCTTAAGAATATATTCGCACTGTAACAGTCATCGCACACGACAGTTATAACGTATATTATATTTCAGGATGTTAAAGTATTTTATTAAAGTTTCACATGCGCAAAAAATTAAATCAATAGGTATTACATCTCATACCGTAATTATACCGGTTGCCATGGCACGATATTAAACACGGTGTCCGGGAATAATTGTTGGACAAAGAAAGACGCTATTCATTGGCTACAAAGAAATAAATTGTCCTTGAAATAATACGTAAAACAAACCCTTTTTCTAATTGAGTGCGAAAAAAAATATTACACATAACTCTTTTTAACATACCCAATATTTGCCATGAGCGCGGTGCTTACCCGGGCAGGGAAATAACTTTGCAGCCGTTCGCGAGTCATTCCGTTGAATAATGTGCACTAGTATCGTGTGTACGAAAAATATGACCAATCGGTATGAATATTATTTTCAATTTTGTGAAAAAAAAGTTACGTTTTTAATTTTTTTTTAACGACGATCAACTATTTTTCAGTAAACGAATAACGTCTTTCTTTGTCCGATACCTATTCCCGAACACCGTCTATATCAATCTAGTTTATTGTATTCAATACACTGATAGCTTTTAGAATATAAATTCGTTGTGCGTAATAAAGCAATTATTAAAAACGTCAATAAAAACGATTGAGACTGATGATCTAAAAAAATAAGGAACAAACGATAAGTTTAAATCATAATATGCGATATACTTAATATTCGTCGGGATGTAAAATTTGGTCGTACATATTGAACTAAACAATTCACCTAAATATATGATATAAAAAGAAATAAATAACTAAAAAGACGCCATAGTTTAACAAGGTTCTTTTATTTACGTAAACTTTAAGTTTTAAATGTTAAAAAATATATTTTATGAATTTTAAAGAATAAATATAATTGGAGTTCAAATTGAGCTTACACGGGGGAAGAAGTCAACAAGAATTTCGCAATGAGAAACCAAACGTCTTGTATCTGTTATCCAAAAATATATGTTAATGTGTCAAGATATGCCCCATATTATAATATATTATTTTTTATAAATATATATTTCATTTTTTACTCCGTATCTGAAGATATTTATATCGGTGCCGTGTTTAATGAATCGAAGAATTAGGTTACGATTTGTTAAACATACGTAACTTGAATCTTTTTATATTATAGCGCTCGTTTTTAATCGCCTTAATTTGAAATACAAAAGAATGCCGCCCAGCTGCGCGTCAAAAAGTTCAAGCAGAAACTTCACTTTGTGCAGTGTGCGGCATTTTTTTCTTAAATAAATAAAGTTTACGTTGGAAAATAAACAAATGTAATCTTTTTTTTAATAATTATTACTGACTTTAATACTCATTGTGTCTATATAACTATATTACAAGTACTAGTTGCCCCGATACGAAAATATTACTAGAGACAAAAGTAAAAACAAAAAAAAATTCGTAATCGACCAAGACATGACTGGAAACCGTAAAATTTATAAGAAAGTTATTGTATATAAATATTAGTTTTAACAGGAAATGTATTTATCACTCACGAAAACGGCAAAAATAGTTGTTAAGCATAGCAACACAATTAGCAAGTTCATCGAAAATTATTTATGTCCTATAAAAATGGTAAAATAAATTGAAAACCTTTATTTTTCATATATTTTATTTAATTTTTCATATCTTTGTATACAATCTATCAAGAAAAATTGTAAATGAAATTAATTTAAAAAATAAAAGTAGAACAAAGCGTAATGGGTATTTTATGCTATTTGAAAAGTAATACCGATGTTTCTTATAAATTCTAATCACTAATTATTGCGCTGATTGTTAATTATTATTATTAACTATTATAATTAACTATTATTATCAATATAATTTCTAATGTACCACTATTATCAGTTAAGGAAAAAGCGCACTTAATTATAGATTATTACTGCGACATGAAAATGGAATTGTTGAAAAATTTGTTAAGTAATCAGTAATTTATTGAAAGTTTCTGATAAATATGATACCAGAGGGCGCGATTAGGATTTCTGAATTTCAAATTATATGTTATGTGTTTTTAACTAAATTTTCAGTCATCGAATTTATTATTTATTTAAGTGTCACTTACATAATCATGAAAAATTAAACGAAACTGCTTTCGTTAAAATCCACCGAGTAGTTTAAGCTTTATAAAAAGCGAATGAACTTTCACGCGACAAGAGATACATTCTAAATCTTTCTTTTTGTTTCACTAATATTGAATATAATCGTATTTGATATCTGCAACTAGAGTAGACAACTAAAATCAACTTTGCGTCATCATCAATAATTTTCATGTGCCTATTTAAAAAAAGTAATTAATTAATAAAATTTGCGTTTGTACACAAATTACAGTACTCAGTCTGAGTACTTTCCTTTTTTCTTGAGCTAAGTCGAGGATTATAGAGGCTCACTCTATAACCAGCGGGATTTGTTCGCAACTCTTTGATTAACGCCGCATAATAATAGTTTTTTTTAATTTTTTTATCAATTTTTGTGTAAAAACCTTTAAACATTTTTATTATTGCCGACTTGTATCCGCTTTTATTATAAAAGCGAGCTAGCATTGTGAGAAACGGTCTCATTTGCCTAATAAAACTTAGTTAGTCAAGAATGTGATTGTTGTGATGAAATGAAAAGTATACTTTAAATTATTGTCTAAAAATTTATATAATCTTTGATTAATATTAACAATTAAATTTTTTAATTCAACAGTATATATTTAACAAATTTAATGAATTTATTAACATTAATATTGTGGAGAAATAATCAACGAATTATCATTAAACCGAAACTGTCTGAATTTCTTTAATAAATATAACAAAGCGTTTTTGAATACAGTAAGAAACAATATTTTTTTATTAGTACCTACAAGGGATTTTTTCACTTATAAAAATGTACTAAAACAAATTACGTTTTATAGAATAATTGTTTTTTACTTTTCTTGCCTTGTTGCTAATAATCCAAGTTTCATCATCATTATATATAAATTTTAAAATCTCACTAAAATATTTACATTAGTTTTTTATCGCTTTAACATATTCTGAAAATTATTATCATAAGCAGATCTTTTTAAACCAAAAATTACTAAACCGAATTTTGTATTTTAAGCTAAATTTGAATGGCAAAACGGCCCATCGAACTGTTTGAGCCCGAGCGTACTAGGTGTTACAATTCCCTCTCTTATCTTTCACATCAATGTTATATTGACATAATACACTAAGTACGTGCTCCAAACAATCCCATTATTTGTATATTCTTATGTCGTAAGAATGTCTGATGTGTGCTTATGACCAGATGATAGAAGTGGAAACTTAAAATTAAAAAAAATACGTATAATAATAATTATATTAATGTTACATGATGGATATTAGTTCGGCGAATTAGGAACAATGATAGATTATTATTTTAATATACAATAACGCACGCATTTTATATTGAATTATACTCAAATAAAATATTAATAACAGAAAAATAAAACGTAGCTCTTGAAACGATGCACTCTGGATTAAACAGGGAACTCGCTTGCGTGATGTCGGAGGGAGCTGAGTTTACCCTCATGAATGAAACAATAGGTTACAGAAACTGGAATTGGTTATAAATACTTCAGTTTCAAATTTAATTAAATGCCTGAAAAAGTGCTTATGGCGAGCCTAATTAAATAGTTCACTTGATATTTTAATACTCCGCATGGTACGCCTAAAAAAGTAGCCAACTTGATATTTTAAAACTGCACATGATGCGCCTGAAAAAGTAATTTGTTTTGCTCATGTCGAAGTGAGCCCGATTCAGTGTCATCGACCCGAGGGTAACGGCAACTTTTAGTTCACTGTTTAGAAGAAGTGTATAAGTGCGTCAAAAGAAGTTTTCAATAAGTAGTCACTTATAATGATTTTAATATCTTTTTCCACAGTTATCAGGATCAAATAAAACCAAGCTAATTAATGTGAATAACGAAATAATTATAATATTAAAATTAGATACATA